>WMED01015174.1:0-13744 GCA_019650415.1 Pipa parva | reverse complement strand
GTTTTTATTTATGATTTACACAACGTGCCAACTTTTCTGATTTTGGGGTTTGTAATATGTGGTAGACTGGGGCACACTGGGAAAAACTAGCACATAATTAGGATTTACACAGGGTAAATTTGAGTGTAGTAGGGCAGACTGGAGTAGAAATATGTTTTTAACTGTCTATTGACTGGAAAACTGTGGCACACTAGAGCAACATGGGGTCAATACTTGGGAAAATTAGAGCTTTACTTTGACATACTGGGGCAGACTGTGGAAGCTCTCTCCCAAACCCTCTTTATCCAGCAAAGATAAGCAACAGACAGTGGCAGGGATAAAAGCAACTCAGAAGGTAGGCAACAGAATAATGATGTCAGTGCAAGTTGTATGAACTTCAATAATGGTCTAATAAAAAGTTATATACCTACTCTATGGGTGCAATGTATTAAACTTGGAAAAGCTCATTTTTGTTTTTCCAAGTTTAATAATAAGGTGAACACCCGGATGTTTTTCCTGCAGTAAGTATCGAGAGATTTGTTTTGATCAATGCTTATCGAGAGGAACTTTTTCTTTTGAATATATCCATGGAAAGGATAGCCATACTTTACACCAATGTAGTATGGGTACCCTTTCCATGGAAATATTCAATAGAAAAAGTTTCTCTTGGTAAGTATTGAAACAAATCACGCAATACTTACTGTGAGAAACGAGGTTTTCCCGAGTTTAATACATTTTTTAGTGTGTGTGAAAATTGGAAATATTCAATAGAAAAAGTTTCTCTCGGTAAGTATTGAAACAAATCACGCAATACTTACTGTGAGAAACGAGGTTTTCCCGAGTTTAATACATTTTTTAGTGTGTGTGAAAATTCTACTTTACTAACTGCTGCTATGAACTTTCCTATCCGAGACCCTGCTCATTGTGAGGGAAGCACTTCAGAAGCTCTGACTGTAGCTGGTGGAGAGCATCAATGTAATTTGCAAAATAAGGGAAATGCCACATTGCTTTAGAATGTAAATCAAAGGGTTAAGAAAATCAATAAATAAAAAATATGTTCTACTGTAGGCTTTGTTCTCTATTTAATTGTTAAGATTTGTCATGGTGTTTGATATTTATTTTGCTTTTTCAATGAAAGTATTAGAAAATGTTGCCAAAAAAATAAAATAAAAAATAAATTAAAAAAATAGTAGATAACAAACAACAGTAGAAAGCAGAGAAAAACACATTAATAGACCATGGAATATATTGAATCAGAGAGTTTATAATATATATATATATATATATATATATATATATATGTTTTTTTTTGTTGTAGTCACAGAGTGATCCTTAAATGAAGAGTCTATAATTTCTTTGTGTGTTAGTCTTCAAAATTTAGTCCATTTTCTAATTAATCTTTTTCTCTTTGCCGAAATCCTTTTTTTGTGGCTCCGTTTACATTGCCGCTTCTAAAGAGAAACAATATGCTCTAAATGATGAAATGTGGCAGTACAAGTAAAGAAGTTATCTTTTAACGTTAAAAATACAAATTCTCTAAAATGGCAGTGAGCCACATTTAACTCAAGTAGAAAAGTTGACAGGTTACACTAGTACCTTCCAAAAATGTTATCATTGTGGTATGTCAGTTAATCAGAATATCATGAATCCTTCTGGTCTTGAAGTTGTAGGTTTTAGGTGTGATGCTAACCGAGTCAATATCCTGCCCTATCGTCAAGTAACATTTCAAAGATATATGTAGGAGATATTTTTAAATACTTGGTAAAGGTGGTCAAATATCAACAATATATCAATACCACTGTTTTCGCCAATTTATAAAACTGTTCTGTCAAATTTGTTTAATAAAAAGTGTTCACCTGGAAAAAAAATTCATTATTCTCTATGAAGTAGGTATGGTTATTTTTCCACACTTTAGTGATTTTTCCTTTTCTATAAGACCATCGATATCAGTTTGCAATTGAAGAGAAACTGCATTAAGAAAAAAGCAGAGTGTGCCAATATATTGATATTCCTGTAAATCAATTTTTAATGACGACATAGCCAAGTTTTTATCTGATATTAATAAATCTGCTGTATTGAAAAGTCTAGCGAATTGAGAAATACCATTGAAAAGCATCAAAAAGCAATGAAACAAATCAAATAGACTGAAATAAAATGAATTTAATACCCCCTTAATGTGAATTACACATCAGTAATTTAGCATGTACATTGCATTCTAGCCATGATATACCCATATTGTACTTAAATACCATTCTGCACCATTTTGGAAGAGGTATTAAAGCAAGTTATAAAACTGTTTTATATTTTGTTGAAAACACCAACATTTTTTTAAACTGAACTATAGACAGTATGGTATTTATAATAGTCAATTTCAAAATCTCTAGGGATCAAGCAATATTTAAATATGCGATTGAAGAGGTTGTCATTGGGATGGTAATAAAAAGCAATATGATTCTCATAAGGGATTTTAATATGACAAAACACTGAATAGAAAATATCTAAAGCATAATATGCCAAGAGCAAAATTCCTCAATTATATGAAGTTATTCCAGATTTAATATTCACAAATGGTGATCGCAAATTTAATATTGTAGCTGGTTGTGTACGCTCAGGATCAATGATCACCGCTATAATTAGTTTGGTTAAAAAAAAAAAAACACGAAAGGTAAGCTCTAAAAACATTAAAAAGTTAGTATATACAATATGTAATGCTTTTTAGTTAAAAATGCTTCATTTTTTGGAAATGCAGATTATGTATAATTATGTAATATGGTAAATGATCATTTTATTTGTCCATTGAACTGAGAATACTTTTACAGTTTCCAGAGAGGGAAAATAGAGTAATTTCTAACCATAAGTTGGAACTATTAAATAAAAAACAAATTTCATGAAGTCAATAGAAAATGACAAGATATTCATATAGTAAAATCAGATTATGTAATATGCATAATCATATCATGATGTGATCATTTTAGCAGCAGTACGCTAACTGTACTGCTGCTCGATCAGCTTTCATCTCATGATCCTATTCCCAGGACCATGAGATGATCATGGTCTTATTGTTTTAGCAGCAGTACATGAATATGGCTGAAATTTATTAAAGTCAGAAAGACTGCTTTCAGTCTTTTCAAGTTTATTGCTCGAGATCTTCTGTTGCTCCCGTGAGATTACTGCATGAGTTTTTCAATAAAAAGTTAGCCATTCTACTAATGTACAGTATAGCTACCTTTCCATTGAAAAAAATTTTATCAAAAAACTTGATCGAGAAACTTGCATGGTAATCTCACGGGAACAATGCAGGATCTCGTGATATAAACTTTCAAAGTAACTGTACTGCTGCTCAATCAGCTTTCATCGCATGATCCTATGCCCAGGATCGTGAGGTGAAAAATGCCACCTGCAGCTCTCTTTCACCTCTCTATATGTGGTGTAGATTGTCACATGGAACCACCCCGTTGCCCGTTTTACCCAAATTTCCATAAAGCACATGCACAGATTGATTTCTTTTTCAATCTGCACATGTACTTTATGGTAATTTTCTGCTCATTCTGTCTGTCATATACTTCTTCTTCATCTGTTTAGTTTCTAATCTAATGCCAGAGAATTGACTGAAAGACTGGAACATTCTGAGTAACCAATCAGAATATTGGAGGTATGTAATTACAGAGAGCTGCTGCCCACCTGCAACTTTTTGATTGTATGTTTCAAAATTCTTAACGAAGAAGATCAAATGAGTGCAATGAGATATTTTTGCTGTTCAGCTGAGTGAGAGTGTCTGTAAATTAAAAACCAATGAAAAGAAGCATATCATTTAGTTTTCAAGAATCTTTTTTTATCAGTGACAATTAGATATCAAATTTCTAATGGGAGACTGGACTATCGTTACTGGTTCCGAAATGTAAGGAATTACTCAGATGATAGTATCTGTCCTGAGAATTAGAAGCAGGAAAATATTAGATGTGGAAAAAGAGCACAGTTTGATATGCAGATGTTTTGATGTTTAAACACATTTTGCAGAATTTGAGTATCATAGAGCCAATATTTTTTTAACAGAATCCAGAAAATATACTGATGTCTATGAAACATGATTACTATTTTTGTACAGGTTTTAAATCTGGACAATCATTTCTTATTATCTCTTATCTGTATTGTGATGCTCATTCCAAAGAAAAATAAGAGGGTATACTCAAAGTTTGCATTAGAAGTGGGAATCATGTCCTACTCCCAGAGAAGCTAAGGTTGTCTGGTATAACAGAAGAATTTGCTGTACATCTGTTGGAACAATCTGTTGAAAAGAATCTTCATGACATCTTTGTATGATTGTGTATTTATATTTTGATTGTATTGTTGATATAAAAGAACATGAGCATAGTGTCTCTATTTACAGACTTATTTTATCCTGAAAATAATATTGTAATTCCTAATGCTGTTTTTAATACTAACATGAGATCAACACTAGTAAAAATATTTTTTATGTGTTATTGAACATATTATGATTACCTTCTCAGCAAATACGTTTGTACAAAAGGCATCTAATTCTAAATATAGTATTAGTTATTGTAATGAAAAATGTTATCCTAGTGGGTTTTTTTTTAAATTTTGTTCTGAAGTGATTGATATTCTTTGCTGAAAGAGCCCATTGTCAATCCCAATTAGCAGTAGCAAGCATGTCACCTACATATGTGGCTTATGGAAATATTTATAATTTATAATGCATGGTTTACTTGTAATATACTGTGAGGGTGTTGTACTTGAGGGGAGATATTTTGCGCCAATTATGCAGACATACTGCTGGAGTTCAGTCCAGAGTTTGTAATCACCACAGCTGCAGACTAGAGCCTGATTAAAAGGCAGCTGGGAGAGCCAGTTGGGGGTGGAGTTGGAAGTCAGGAAGTGATTTCTGTGGCAGAGGCTGGAGAAACAGGAACTAGTGGTTAAAGACTCTGCAATACAAACAACTTAGCTTTGCAGCACTGTGAAACCCCAAGGAAACAACCCAGGAGAAAGGAAGGTACTCTGTTTTGTTAACCAAACCTGTAAGGGGTGCAGTTACCCACTGTGTTTTTGACCAAGGACTTTTTCCTATGGAAATTGCTATCTTTTTGAAGTGACTGTTGTTTTGCCTAAGAAATATTGTGTTAAGTTTGTTTTTCCATTAATAAACATTATAATACACAGTACACATGAGAAGTCCATTGTAACTTTATAAATAGCTAGATCTGACATCAAAATATCTGTTTATAACATATCAACCATCTTTCCTCTATAAAAGCATTATTCTGAAACATGTTAATGCTTCATCATCTTCAAATACTATATCCTCTTTTATGATCTGCTAACAACTATTGTCATATGGGGGTTATTCACTAAGGTGTGAATTCGACTGTTGAATTCGCAAACAGCGGATTCCCATATTAAATCTGCTACAATTTCCCCATTGTAAAGTCATGACAATTTTTTAAAGTTAAGATTGCGACAATTTTCCCATAATAAAGTCGCGACTGCGACAATATTCTCATTATGAAGACGTGACTGCGACAGGAGCAATCTATTGTGACTGTCTTTATCTGGCGAATCCACACCTTTACGCAAAAATTTGTTTTTTAGTGAATAACCCCCATAGTTGTGAAATACTTCCTCTACTAAAAGAATGATCCATGATCCACGATCCACCCTAATCAACACTTACAAGAATGTGAAGCAGATGTTTCCAGCATGTAGTGTAGTGGGGGAGTTTAACTGTAGCTTTATTATGAGTTCACTTTAAAATCCAGTGACCTGTATAAACTATTGAGGCTACAAGAGAGTATTTTACACTTTTGTACTCCATATTGTCACTGATATTCTGATTATTCTATACAGTGCCCTTTATTAAATATTAAAAATAATATTTTAAATCACCTTGTAGTTTATAATGTTGTTCAACTTTCAGAATCCATCAGTAACCTTGGTCATTGGCAGCCTTATAATTAAAGCACATGGGTACATTATTCCGTATATAAAATCCTCAGCATATTCTTTTATTGCCTATTACACACATTTTACAGTCCAGAAATAAAAGCAATATATAGTTATACAAGAAGATCTTCTTGTCTGAAATGAGCAGATTCATTATCTCTAATCTTACACATGTACGGATAGAATCAGCAGTATTATAGTATTTATTTAGATTCCTGATAATTGTGTATTATCTGCACAATATGCCAGTTATTACTGTGAAATGCCCATGAGTTCTATTCACATGAATGAATACAGTGCTCACACTGTGCATCTTTACAAGGGACACCCTCTGGTTTCCCTTTAATATACCTTATTTTTCATCTGTAGGTGTTTAATGACTAAATACTTTATCTCGAGTTGTAATGTATTAGTGTAGTGTAGTGATTTTGGACAAAGCTTCCTGCTCTAAATTAATATGTAAGTCTGTATATTCCTTTGTAATTTAACATTTTAATTACAGACACTTTATATAATGACAAATAATGAAATAGGAAAAAGAAACTGTTATTTAGACATATAAAATACTGTAAGTAAGGTGCTTAGCAGAAAACTACTGTGGGGGTAATTCACTATAGTGCGAAGTGATGCGAAGGATCCGTAGGTCACTTTGCACTATGCTGAATTCCCCCCTGTATAGTTCAAAGTGCAGGCTTATTCGCTACATGCTATGATTTTTAATTTAGAATTGTTAGTAACTAAAAAATCATATAGTCACATAATGGTGCTGTAGGGTTTCACTCAAAGGTTTTAGCAGTCTTGTGGTATGAACATACTGCAAACAGTGTCTTTCTGAAAGGTTCGGCTTTATTTACACAAAAAAATGAACTTAAATACAGCCTTTCTTAGCAAAACAAAAAAATAAACAGTTCAGAGTTTCAACACCAACTTATACCTTCCCCCTCTCCAGGAATCAGAATCACTCTCCTTTAGGGTCCCAAGGTTTTTTTAGTCCAGCCAAACCAAACGAGCCCACCCCCCCCCCACAGGGTTTTTCCACCTGCCTTTTAACACCATTTCTACTCTACAGCTGGAGCCAATCTTAAGAACTGGGCGGTACTCAAGCCATAAGAACAGAGTGTGGGGGAAACATATCTTCCCTCCCACAGCACACCTTTATATCCACTACAGTGCTTTAATTAATTATTCTGAATATGAATAACATTCTATTTTCCTTTCATATTTTGCATGGGCTTTATTTTAAATTGCATAAAAGGTAAATCTTGCCAGTTTACCAGAACCTTCTTTGAGACTAGCAATCTCATTTTATAAACATCTGATTTTATTTCTAACAGACTTATACTGTAGAGTAAAGGACAGATGTATTGAGTCCTATACTGGCATTATTGACTTGGACAATGGTTTGTTACTTAGTGAATATATAAAAGTTTCTAAGGACTACATTCATTCCCAAGGTCAAGTATTTTTCATACATCATCTTCTCAGCAGCACAGAGTTTAGGTTTGTTGTTGTTGAACATTCAGTTACACAATGCAGCCCATGCAGAACCTTGTTCAGCTCTGTACACAAAGAGAAGTGTATATCTTTCATTATTTCCACACTTTCTTGTTCAGACTTTAGAACTGAGAGATACGAGGAAAAATTCAATAACAAATGTTTCATACCACTTAACATCATTTGATTTACTTATACAAATATTAATACCCAGAAGTATCCTTATTTGTCGTGCTAATATATGTACATTGCAGTAAAGAATAATTTTCATTCCATCTACAATAGTTGCTAGCTCATGATGCTATTTCTTAAGGTTTCCATGGCAATATTACCTTAGTCATTGTTTTTTTTTTTCTACAAAATCAACAAGATGGGCAGACTTCACAGTATAATGTACCTCTTGTTAAACATGTCTCAATGGTAATTCCTCTTCCAAAGTCCAGGCCATGTCATTCACTTTCATGTCTTTATTTTATTGACTGAAATTCACAAGGATTGTTATATATGTTACATTGCATCATAAACACAATGTACACAATGATGGCAAAAAGTGAGTCATTGATCTGAAAATGATGCCCAATTAAGCCCAAACACATTCACAATCACTTTATGATTAGGTAATTGTGATGAGTTAGCTTAAACTTATATATATTGTATAAAAGATGGAGGAACAGGGGAGGGAAGTATCCCACTTTGAAGAAAAGAGGAGCAGCACAGTATTGTTGTTGTTGTTATTGTTGGAAGGGGGATTTGCAGCACATTATGGAGAAAGTGAGATTTGGGGCAGCACAGTATTGGAAAACGGGGTTGGGGCAGCATGGTATTGGAAAAAGGGGGTTGGGATAGTACAGTGTGGGATGGGGAAGTACAGTATGGGGAAAGGGGGGATTTGGGTAGAAAATAGCACGACACATTACAACTCTTTAATTGGTGCACTGTAGAGCACTATATGGGGTTACTGCTGGACTGCATGGGGTACTTTGGGGGAGGCACTGCTGCACAGTATGTGACACTATGGGGGTGCAACTGTGTATGGGAGCGCATTTAGGCATTCGACATTAAATCTTGTTCATAGAAATGGTGATATATGATCTGGATTCCCCAAATAATGATCCTGAGCAATTGCTCACTGTTGTCTAGTAATCCATAGCATTAAATCATTGACATTCATTATTCCAACTCCACTATAACAGTTAATGTCTACTGCTATTTACTGCTCTGTTTTACTGTAACCAATTGTCCTTGCAGATACATTCACTCATGTATATCAGAATAATTATTGTTGTATCTAAAATTTAATTTTACTGCATCTATTGAGAAATTAAAAAAAAGGGTAAACTAATAATCAAATCTTCAATGCTAATAGAACTACATTTCTTATAATGTTTCCCTAAAATTATTTGGAAGCGTTCTGTTGTCTGCTTTTGTATTTGTCTATTTATAAAGATCTGTATTCATAGAATTGTCAGTATATGCTGATAAAAATTGTTTATAGCCCAAGATCCAGCAACAGGCTAATTAGGGCAAAATTTATTAAACTCGGAAAAAACAATCTCGCATTGTTTTCACTAGATTTTTTCAATATTTCGATCTTTGACTTTTTTATCTGTATTTTTTGATAAAAAAGGTAGCCATACTACTAATGTACAGTACAGTATGGCTAACTTTCCATCGAAAAATTTAAAAAATCAAGATCGAAAAATTCGAGATCAAAATATCGAAAAAATCTCACAAGAACATTTCAAGATCTTGCTCAATAAACTCTGAAAGACTGAGGGGGTAATTCACCAAAGAGCGAAATTACCCTCCGATCGTTCGCTTCAGTACGCATAGCCTGTTATGTGCTCACTGATGTCCTGCACGCGGACATCAGTGAATGCTTTAAAGGGGTTCCAGTATCGTGAGGTGTCTCGAGTTGAGCCTCGCGAGCTTTGCCGAGACTGGAATCCCTTTAAAGCGTTCGATGATGTCCGCATGCAGGACATCAGCGAGCACATAACAGACTATGCGTACTGCAGCGAACGATTGGAGGGTAAGTTCACTCTTTGGTGAATTACCCCCTTGAGAGTTGACTTTCTGATTTTAATACATTTCTAGGCTATGGGTGAAATTTACAAAACTTGAAAAGGTCTTTTTGAGTTTTTTTATATGTAAAATCTGCTGTTTTATCAAAAAATATCAATCTTTTATTATTGATTTTTTCAATCAAAACATTTCAATTGAATTTTTTTCAATCTATTTTTGAAATGTTTCAATTGGAAAAAATTGAAAAATTGAAATTGAAAATTTTTCAAACAGCTTTTTTTTTTACATAAAAAAACTTTAAAAAAATAATAAAGGACATTTTCAAATTTTGTAAATTATTTGGTTACAAAGTATATCCCAACAGTCATAAAGTAGGATAACATTGATGTGTTGATAATGAAGAAGCAAAACACCACTTATACAAGAACAAAGATTACAATAAAGGTTTGAGAATTTGAGTCAGTTTTTCATACTATTCTATGCACTATAATAATATTGTACATAAACTTGCTTTTTTATTACTGTGTTTCTTGAAACAGTTAATTTTGAAAAAAAAAATGTTACAGAGTCTGCAATAAAGTTTTTGAGTAGCGGATATATAGCAAAGTATATTTTTTTCAGTATGAGTCTTATATGTTTTCAGAAAATCAGATTGCTGCTGTGTTTAAACAATTTCTTTTCAATTACAAAATCAAAAGAAAAAGAACTACAGTTTCGTGACAGCGCTGCCTATGTTCTCTAAAGAATTGAATATCTGTGTGATTACACATAGAGTCCAGGTGGTGCCCCTGTCTCCTTAATGCCAATGTCTGAACAGCTGGTTATGAATCAGCAGATTGAGACAGGAGCCTTGCTGAATGCTGTTCCATTTACAGATTGTCAAGTGAAATGGAAAGGCTACAGAGCAGTGCAGTAAATAGAATGGCGTAAAATATGATCTAATATCCTAAACCATAAAACTAGAGCATTTTCATTGGAATCATTAATATTGCTATTAACTCAAAAAAAGTCTGGATTACTAAAAAAAAAAAAAAAACAGTCAACCTTGAGATAACCTGGTACAAATGGTTCAGAATAAACACCGGAAATCGAATGACTTTTTTTGTTAATATTAGTTGGCAACTGGATAGAGCAGGACAGGGAATGAACCATTTTTTAAATATTACCTTATCATGAGGTTTCCAAATATTTTCTCTAGAAGATTTATACTAAAATTTCAAATGAGGACCCTGTTGTAGGGTCATATAATATAAATGGATGATATTCCCCCATGAAGCACAAAGTGTAGAATTTTATGGTGAATTTTTACAAAATTTCAAAATAAGGCAAATCCTTGCCTTGGTGATCTTGGGTCAAGAAGCCACATGACAGTATAATGACAATATCTGAAAAAGTACCTGTTCATTCTAGATCAGATGTAATAAATATTCTTTGAGAGGGACAAACACATTTTGAAATGAAATGCTGTATTGCCATTTGTTGTTCTAACACCATAATAACATTGGTATATGCTATTAATACAAGTTAAATATTTTGTTATTATATACACCTGATGAAGGGAGGCAGTTGCCACCCCGAAAGGTGTTGTGTCAACTTGTTGTGCAATAAAATAGGGATCTCCCTCTGAGATATTATGGTGTGCAGCTTGGTTGTGTTTATATTGTATGCTATTAGTGTCATTTTATTTTTTTTAAAAAACAGCCCATCAAGTTCAACCTATCTAAAAACATTCAAAGGAATATGCAAACTCTGTACAGATGGAAATCAAACTGACATGCTGTTAAGTATAATTACTGTTTCCATACGTAAAAAAAGATTACAATATATATATACTGTGTGTGTGTACATATATTCATTATATATATATATATATAATGAGTATTGCAGTATTTGGTGATACTTTTTTATTGGACTAACAGTCTTTTTAACTAAACAAACTTTCTGGAGGTTTATTCTCCTCCCTTCATCAGGTTTAAGATGTATATATATATATATATATATATATATATATATATATATATATATATACAAAATGTCTGCTCAATCTCAACCCAAGACACTCTACATTCTGGCCTGAGACTATGACCTTTATCAGGATTGATTACCCACAAATATATATATATATATATATATATATATATATATATACTTAAATCTGTCTCTTTATCACTAGTGTGTGAACACCAAAGTCAAAGAGGGTACATGAGTGATAATGGGGTTATAGTATCCTTTTAATATCTCTGCCAGCTTGACCTTTATTAAAAAGACTATTCCACAGTTGATCTTCCTTGTAAGGGTTGTTTCCCAGTGGTATTTTAAGGCAATTTACAATTGATATATATATATATTTTTTATAGTTTTGAAATACTTACATTACTGCTCTTCCTTATTTCTTTATTTTTATATGTCAATGACCAGGCAATATGCCATCTTTCTCTTCCAGTCTTTTAACTAAATAAGGAGGACTATTATAATGTAAATTGAGATTTAGAATTTGTATAAAACATTACATTTAAAACACACTTCTCTTTTATTTTAATAAAACGTATTTTCTGTACACGTTCTCCATATTCCATTTTTTATGTTATGATTAAAGAATTTGCTCTATGGTCCTTCCTGAGAATATTTCTGGAAATTATACATTTTTGGAGCATTTGTAATTTCCCCTTAAGGCTTTAGCTATTTCAGGATATTTCCCAACTACATTTATATTTTTAATCTGCAAATGCATAACCATTTATTTAGCAATGTTAAACTTCATCTACTATTTAAAATATTTATCCATTCCCCAATTTTGTCTAAATTTCCCTGTAGAGCTGAACATTCTATTCTGAGTTTTTACCTTGCATAATTGTATGTTATAGCAAATACTGAATTTCGCTGCAGACTTCAAGGTCATTAATGAATAAATGAAGGATATAAGGATAAAGTATAGGCCCCTATAGTATATTCGCAACACTGGCCAAGCTGAAAAAGATTTTTCCATTAATTATAATTCTCTTGAATTTGTCCTACATATAATATATTTGACCCAATTGCCATATTCCTTAAACTGTTTGTATGTTTCTGTATTTGTATGTTTCTTCTGTGTATTCCCTTTTATTTTTTCACTAGCTCAGTGAAAAGTACTTTTATTTATGCAGATTGTTAATCTAAACATTTTTAAATTGAACACAAAAAAGTCATACATTTTCTAAATAAAAAATGCTGTTCCAACTCGTGGATGACGAGCAGTAAAAACACAAAATCAGTAATTAAACTGACAGTGCGGACCCTGAGATAATCTGATCAGCATTGTATAAAATAGGGCAAACTACTTACAAATGACAAAAATACAGATGTGGAGAAAGGCAGCATAGCTGGGGGAAAAAGTTCCAAAGTACGACTGGCTCAGAAATATGACTAAATATTGCACTGTTTCTGAAATGTTAGCAAGTTTTTCTCCATCTGCTACAATACATTTCCTACAACACTAGCAATTTTACTTGTGTTCAGAGTGATTTCATTTTAATGTGTTGGAAATGTTGCACTTAAATACAAAATTGGAGTGGATTACATTATCACTAATTGTCTCTGCACTTTAATTTGCGCTACAAGATAGTTATCACCTTCATTGACTGGAGCAAAATTTATGATGTATGGGGGAATCAAAAGTGCCTTGTAGGGACAATGCTTTTTGTTAAAATATATATGTCTAGCACACAAAAGGTACAGGTTTAGCTCAATTTATCTCTAGAGAAGCCGGAGGAATAAAAATCAGTTACTTGAGACCCAGCAGGCAGCATTTCCTGTGGCTCAGATCATTTTCTGTCAGCAAGTGTCCTCTGTGGGAAGTATCTGTCCCTTCATTTCAGAGCAGGAGATGGAAAAAAAGGATCAAAATTAATTAGTTGCATTATAGAGGTAGAAATCATAATTACACATTATATTAGTGGCTTTTTTTTTTCCACAGGGCTCTAATTTCTCTTCTTACAGCCTAATGGTACAACCAGACCTCGTTATTATACAGTTATCCGTTACTTAAAGATGAAAAAATAAATAAAACTATTTGTTGTGTGTTCATTTGGACACACAGCACATATGATTTTCTATTTTAATCTATTCTGTGTTGTGTCCTTGCCTAAGCAGAAAAAAAGCCTTAACGAGTCATAATTACTTATGGCATGCAAAAATATTTTTAATAGAAAACATTTTCAATTTTCTGAAATTTTCTTTCTATTGAGCTATGGGCATACAAGTGCTGGTCAACAAATTAGAATAATTTGAAATAGTGCAATCATGAAATTCT
>WMED01015173.1:0-13745 GCA_019650415.1 Pipa parva | reverse complement strand
AAAATCTAGGTGCGTCTTATCAGCAGGTGCGTCTTATAGAGCGAAAAATACGGTACTTGCACACTACAGATAAGAACGGATACAATACTTGTAATTAGTGTTTTTTGTACTTCTGTTAATCCCACTGTTTAATCAACAATATTGTAAGTAATGACTACACATCCATATTGGAGTTCCAAAACAATATACAGCAAAATTAAAGGAAGGGAATGATTTAAAGGTAACACCGGAAAATGGAAAGTTCTTATTTGAACTAGTCTTTAATACTAATAAAAAGCTTCCCAGTGCATTTTCTTAAAATGCTACACTAATGTTTGCTGTTTACAGACATCCTTTATGTGTTTTGTAAAAAATCAACTCACCAAACCAATCCTTTGCTTCACTGAAAATTTAAAAAATGCATAATTATAGTATGTTTTGGCCTTTGCAGTCCCAAAAAAGTGAAAGGAAAATTGAATTGCGTAACAAAAATACTTTGAGAAGTTTTTGTGAAAGTGCAGGTGAAATGTTCCTCCTGTATAAAAGAGGTTTTTTTCTGCCAGTACTGTGGGAGACAAAAAAAACAAAACATTCTAAAGAAGTATGTTTGCAACAACTGGACAATAGAAGTGTGAGATATAATAACATTTTCCACAAAATCTTTCCCCCATCCTTTAGACTGAGTAGAGTAAATGTAACTGAGGAGCTTTGGAAAGCTCCAGTAACCTTTCTTCCTTTTCTGGAAGCCTGAAAGAAGCTGCACAGTAGACCAAATTTTGTTTCACCTTTGAGGACCCTAGAAATGTTTAAATTTCCCCCCATATAAATCTAAATTAAATAAGGTCACCATCAGTATCTTTTACTTTTATACATGCAAACAAACCTTTAGTTGCTCTTCAGCAAGACTGTAACCCCAGTAGCTGCAGCAACATTATTTATTAACAGTATTTTCTTCTGTTCACATTTAGGAAATGAACCTCTTTGTCTGAATTTAGAAGCTGGCTTGGTTGACTCAGATATACAGCTGATTAAACAAGAACTGGAATTTGCAAAAAGCAACCAATTCACTGCATAACATAACCTTTCTAACATCACAGGACATAATCTCCTAATTTAATTAGTTTTCTCCTGGTGTTAAATCACTTTCTCTTTTCACTCATTTGTTTAGTTATTCGCCACTGCCAGGCAATCTCCCTGTGGAATATAACCACTCATGGATTTTTACTTTGTGTATTTTAAAGTTCTGATGAAAAATGCCATTACTGTTGTTTAAAAAAAAAAAATCAACTATACTCTCTCCACTGCCCACTCTGATAGATAGTGACATTGAAAAGCCTATAATATATGTAAGGAATACTTACCGCGCTCCGCTCCAGCGCCGGGCTCTCCCTGCCTATGTGCGCACGCCGCGCACAGCTGGCGCTTTGAGCGTGTGCGCAGGGGGCGCGCTCACCGTGACATCACGGGGGCGTGCGCCGAGCACTCACAGAGGCAGGAGAGCGCCTGTCTCTCTGCCTATATAAGGCAGACGTGCTCCAGCCTTGGTGCCCGGTTATAAATACACGTTGGCTGTGATAGTGTGTGTTTTGGGCTAAGTGCTGCTTTATTAAGTAATTGGTTACTGTTAAATCTGCCTGTTCCTGTCAGAGTCCTGTTCCTGTCAGAGTCCTGTATCTGCTAGAGTCCTGTACCGGAGTTCCAGCTCAGATAGAGTAAACAAGACAACCTGTGCCATACAGTCCTGTTTACTACATGCTATATAAACCTTTTCCTTTTTGTAATAAATCGAGAGCGTAATCTGAGGAACTGTGTGTGTCTGTTTATTCTGATTAATCCTCCATACCAAGTACTTGGTTGGGCCAAGCTATCCTCGATTTGGAAACCCAGTAGGAAAGAGGTTATCGCATTTCGATAACAATCTCTTCTTTTGGCAGTAAGTCTTCCACAGTCAACCAAACAAGTTAGAATGACTTTAGTCTTTCAACAAATCTTTGTGAAAATTACATCATTTTGTTACAATACACCTTTTTATGGAGAATCTGGCTAGAATACATCACTAATTTTATCTGTCTATGTTCAGTAAGCAGTTTGTGAAAATATGCACAATCTCTACGACAATACGCAGTTTACTAAATATGCAGAATTAACTTTGCTACAATATTAGTGGATTGATTCAATGTATGTCACTTCAGTAAGTGAATTTACTCTTACATGAAGAGATAAATTTAACTTCATTCTCTTTTTCACATAAAGAAAGATCCAAACCAAAAAAAAAAAAAAGCCTGCATGGCTCCCATTGGAACAGGAATGGATAAAATCAAACACAAAACTAGCGATTTCTTTCTACAAAAGACTCTCTGTAAAACAAATAAGCACAGAAAAGGAAAAGACTATTACATGAGATCCTGCAACAGTACAATGTAGGTCACAGTGAGTTATTGGTTAGAGCTAACCCATCTCTGCTCATGTCTGGAAATATTGCTTACTAGTAGTTTCATGTAAGAATTTTAAAATTCCCTACTTCTTTGCTTTCCCCACTGAAAATAATCTGAATTATTGTAGTTGCCTGGAGTGTTTTAGTTAGTTATTAATAAATAGTACAAGGATCTCCAGCTATATTGGGAGCTGAGTGCAATGGTAATGTTTTATCAACACCTGAAAAATAACAGTTGTGTTTTTCCCTTAGAGACCCCGCTAAACCTTTTTTTGTTTCATTGCTAGAAAGGAAGGTAGAGATCATTTGCATAGATGTACATTCACAGCTACACTAAAAGTAAATGATGATGATTATCCATTTAATCGCAGCGGAGTCTCGGACACTTTATGGATCATCATTCTCCACGCCTTTCTGTCTTTCACTGCTTCCTTCAATTCCGCAATTGGCATATTCACTGTTGTAATGACTGTGTTGAGCCATCTTGTTTTTTGGTGGCCTCTTCTCCTTTTTCCATTGACTTTTCCGAGCATCACTGATATTTGCAAGAAATTAATGCGCATCACATGGCCAAAATAAGAGCGTTTTTGTTTGGTAATTTTGCCATCCAATGATGTTTTCGGTTTGACGTGGTCCAAGCCTGCCTTGTTTGTCATCATGTCAGTCCAAGGTATTCTTAGCAATCTTCTCCAGCACTATAATTCAAAAGTATCGACTTTTCTTGACACTTATACAGACTACATCATTTGCTGACATAAATACAGAACTGCCCCTTTCATATAAAACAAACAGGACTTGAATGTGATATTTATAATTGATGAAATTTGTGGCTGTATAGGATAATTGATGTTTTCTATGCTCTTGTTTATATATTCAACTCCATCTATGTAAAATATGATCTTACTCAGTAACAACATAGAGATGAACTATGGATACAGAAGAACACTTATAGAGGGCTTACAAATAGTACCTCTTTTTTTAAATGCCTTCAACATAAAGGTCAAAATAAAATAAGCTTTCACTACAGCTTAATGCTCCAGTATTGACTTTTATCTTGAAGTTATATTAATTGAATTCATGTGGTGATGTGCTAATTCTTTGAAGCTTTTTCTGGGAGGATTGTTGCTATAATACACACATTTCTACTTACCTGCATTACTTGGATCCCTTTTTTAAAATGTATAAATCAACTCCAAATTTCATCAGATGAAACACAGTGCCTGCCAAACATACCCAGATACAATGTCTGCCATCCATCATACATATCCACATAGAGTCCATTATAAAAAACAACCAGATACAGTGCCCATGGCCCAAACATCCCTTATACATTGACTACTCTAATCAGCATTGGTAGATGCTGTGCATAGTTTCCACTACTCAATCAGTGTTTCAGTGAAGACTAGACTAAATTAGAGGAAAGCAACTATATTACATGAACAGTAGAGTAGCAATGAGGTAGGAGAAGTCATTTAAAGTGGTTACACACTACAGCAGAATAGAAAAGGGGAGATTGCAGCCCATAAAAGTGAAAAAATCCAAAGAACCTCAAGAAAGGTAGAGTAATTTTAGGCATTCCAGGAGCAGAAGGAACCCAGCCTTACGTCAGTAGCAAGCTCTGAAAACCCCAAGAGAAATAACACAAGTGTGGGTGTATGAATCTAAGGCTCTGTGCAATCATCCAGAAAGATCTGGTACTGATCATCTGAAAAATAAACTACTATGTACAGCTATTAACTAATATTGTAGGTGAGACAAAACACAGAATCACTTATATGTTTTATGGGTGTATTGTGCACACGCACATGCACTGCATGTGGTCATTTCATGATTATATTATGTATTTTAGTGCTGCCTAAATATTACTTTATATTGCACAGTATATATCACCTCCAACTGCAAGGTTCTGGTATTGGGGTTCCCATGGCCCAAGCTTATGTCAGCAGCAGAATTTCTTAAAGTGAAAAAACTGTTTCAAATGTCTTTTTTGTGGTTTTAACTAATACAGTACATAAAATAAAAATATTTTACTAATGCAAAACTAATTGATG
This sequence comes from Pipa parva, assembly GCA_019650415.1. Lineage (NCBI taxonomy): Eukaryota > Metazoa > Chordata > Amphibia > Anura > Pipidae > Pipa > Pipa parva. The sequence continues at coordinate 9,281 of WMED01015173.1, read as the reverse complement.
CATTGAAAATTTTCCAATTAGATAAACATGTTATTTTTTAAAATGAAAAGAAAGACTACTGAAGTTTTCAGAATATTCCTATTTTAGATTTTAGGACTAAATGGTTATCTTTTTATTTACTGACACAAATTTTGTTTTGTTTTCCATTTAATATCTCCTTGGAAGCATTCCCTTCCCCCTTGGATAAGTGGCGAAATCATGCTCAATAGCATTCCTGCTATATCTGGTTACAGCTAGATCGATATAAAAAGAAACTATTGTATCTTTTCCCAAGGCAAAAAATCACAGTATTTGCTTTAAAAATTTTACAGCTTGATTTTATATACCATAACAGAATAGATGGCATCAATTGTAACAGTATTTCACAATACTAAAATATGCATTTGGTAAAGTTTTTGCCAGGATCAGATATTATCATCATGATAACAATAATTTAAGAGGTAATAGCAAGAAAACATAAAAAAATGAATAAGAAAAATTGATTTTGACTTCCTTCTCCCTTAAGCAAGTCACCCAACTCTCTGTTCATAAACTTGTTTAGAAGAAACCTACAACTAGATATTCTGCCCAAACACCTAAAGAAATTTAGAATTGTCCATTAGCTTATAATATTAGATTATTAACAGATTATTAACTCTTCTCAGTCTCCTGACCCAATTTACTAGCTACATCAATGGAAAAATCAGTACATCTTGGCCTTTCCATTTCATGTCAGTTGCTATCTATACTCTAATTTCTTTGTGAATGTGTTATTAATGTAAGTGGATGTATACATCCATAATGTAGTGGATGTATACATCCATAATGTAGTGGATGTATACATCCATAATGTAGTGGATGTATACATCCATAATGTAGTGGATGTATACATCCATAATGTAGTGGATGTATACATCCATAATGTAGTGGATGTATACATCCATAATGTAGTGGATGTATACATCCATAATGTAGTGGATGTATACATCCATAATGTAGTGGATGTATACATCCATAATGAAGTGGATGTATACATCCATAATGTAGTGGATGTATACTGTACATCCATAATGTAAGTGGATGTATACATCCATAATGTAGTGGATGTATACATCCATAATGTAAGTGGATGTATACATCCATAATGTAAGTGGATGTATACATCCATAATGTAAGTGGATGTATACATCCATAATGTAGTAGATGTATACAATGTTGATATTTTCTTTACATCATTTGTTCAGTTGTCTACATGTACTTTTACAAGAAACATATGCAAAAATGCAATGACTCCCAATCATTGATCGAAATTCTAAACAGATAACATCAATTTAAAAAATCAGTAGAGAAAAAGTGGTGCACAATATAAATATAGCTGATGCATATTAGCTGGATTAGGTTAATATTTTGGCTTCTGTAAAACAAATTTTGGTCACCTGTTTTATTACAGAATACTAGGAGCATTATGCAGGAAATGCAATCTTTGCTGTGAATTACACTTGGTGCATCTCACCAATTGTCTGGTTTATTATCTAACACTGTAGTACTTCATATCTCCATCTGCAACACAAAAATGGGGAATATTTACTAAGTTCATTTAGACCTTCTTGCCCATTTTTTCCCATTTTCACTTGATTTTTTTTTCCTTTGGTGAATTTTCCTTTTCCCTAAATTATGAAAAGTTGAAAATAATTAATATCGCTAATTTTCAATATAGACAAATATTGATGAGTTAACACCACTAAAAAAATTACATTAGTGTCAATGGAGCTCTTTGGTATCAATATTGATACTGATATTGGCAATATTATGAGCAGGGACTTTTTTGTGTCCCATCTCCATAATTAATAATGGGTTTTCACAACCCTCAACATGGGTAATTCTTGTATAGGTAAAAAAAAAAAAAGTTAAAATGGGCTTCAGAAATTTCGATATTGGCCATATTGATATAGGAAATATCGATATCGCAGATATTGACTTACCTGTTAACCCTTACTACTGAGCTACTATTGAATGACCATTCGAGACTGAGAAAATCGAGATAGAAAAACTCGATTGAAAGTTTCTGACAGTAACTAAATATCTTGAGATATTTCCCACGAGAAACTTCAGAGATCTTGCGGGAATAAACTCTGAAAAGTGACATTGGGCTTTTCTGAGTTTATTAAATCTTGCCCATATGTGTTCTGTGTTTAGTTGTGAATGAAATATTATTATAAGAGATTTCCAAAGGATTGCTTTCTTGTTTTCTTTTCATTATGCACAGCAACCCAACTATTTGGTTTAGGGGTTGTTTGTCTAAATACATAGGTTTTAAACTACAAACATTTATTATTTATTTAGGTTTCATTTTCTACCTATTAATTCTTGCATTCTCTAGCTGTTCCCTCTAGGTCAGTGGTCCAGGCATACTTAGTGGATTGCTGCACTAACTACAAATAACTTCTCTCTGGCCTGTTTGAACATATTCCCTGGAGCAGATAACAGCAGCTTAACAATAATTCAGTGGATAAAGCAGGAAATGAAAAGGAAAAAAACAATAACAATATATTGGGAAAATAATGGTTTTGGGATAGTTAGTGAAATAAATATTTATACACAATTTACTAGTTATTAGCTCTCCAGTTAATAGCTTGAAGCCCTGTTCCCTTCTTTCTTTGTATTGCTGTCAGGCTTTCTGATCACATACACAGTTTGATAGCTAATATTCTGCATGTGCGAGGCAATCCAGCAGTGTGACTTTGCATGTCAGTTGGTGTTAGGATCCTGGCAGTGAAAGGGGTTAAATTTCAGTTTCCCTCTGACCAATCGGATGACCCCACAGGGTTTTTAACTGCTCCACTCCCCCAAGCATTTGCCACAGTGTTTTGGTTGGATTCTATCAAGGTGCTCTGGGTTGTTTGTTTATATCCAGTGTTTGTTTAAACCTTTGTATCCTGGTTTGGTTTATGTTTTGTCTGGATGTCAGTAAGTTTGTTTAAGTGTTTTGGTCTTTCACCTTTCCCCTGCTCATTGGACAAGAAAAGAGTTGTTTGTTTGTTTGGTGTTTCTCGCTAGCTGTTTTGGCCTTCCCTTCAGCGTCCTGCTGTGCCATACTAAGTTATCCTGCTGGTGAGTCCCAACTGTTTGTTTTTCCCTTTTCTTATTTGTGTTTCATGTTACAAGAGAAATTCGCCATTTCATGTTAAAGGGATATTTGCTTAAGTTAGATTTTAAAGGGAATCTACCAAGTCTAGCTTTCCTGTATTAGTGGTGTTCCATTGGGAAGGTAAATTGGGAGGGAATCAGGCGAAGTACTAATTAAGTCCTGCACAACTTGCATATGAGTTAGTGAAGTACCCCTGTGTTCTCCTGTCCCAACGGAACCCTTTTCCTTCAGATCACAGTATAACTTTTACCAGTATCCAGCCACTAGGGTCCAGTCCTCAAACCCTTTGAAGTGAATCTGACAGTTGGTCTCCACTGCTGGGTGATTGAGCTAACCAGGGAGGAATTGTAATTTAAATTCTAGCTAGAATTACAAGGGGAAAGTAAGAGGCCAACTATTGCTCCTATTTCTGCTGATATTTATATCTCTTTGATTCAACAAAAAGACATTTGGCTCTTTTTGAGAGGGTTATATTGAGAGTTCAACTATCAAATTCTCAAACAGCGGATTTCCATAGAAAATCTGGGACCGTGACAATATTCCCATAGTAAACTCATGACCATGACAATATTCCCATAAAGAAGTTGTGACTGCAACAGGAGCAGTATATTGCGACTGTCTTTAGCTGGCAAATTCACACCTTTTCGCAATTATTTGGACTTTAGCCAATAACCCCCTGAATCTTGGGTATTTTAGGTTTAATAAAACACTTTTATTCATTTCCAGTTGCCTTTATTTAAATTACATGGCGCTAAAGATGCCTTAATGACATGAATAATTAACATGCAGTACTTCTTCATTACTATCCTACAGGAATTTTCTAATTTGGATGTCAATTTATTAAAGTAGATGAAGTAATTTGCAAGTTAAAATATAGAGTGGAATTACTACTAGTGTCTTGTTTTTTTTATTCAAAAGCAGCGTTTGAAGGTTTACTGAAAATTCAATTTCTAAGATTAAAATACTATACTCACAGTGGGGCACATTTACTTGAATTGAACAGGCTTTTCAACTAGTAAATGCCGGAGAAACAGCCTATATTTAATGAAATCCCTGTTTCCCCTATTTACTAAACTATTCAAAAACATTTTTATTCCCTAATAGAATTCTCCACCCTCAGATTGGCGTAAACCCATTATTTTCTATGGAAATGGTCCTGTCATTTATCCTAAGTCAAAATATTTTCCCTTTGAAAAGAAACATCGATATGGATCTGTAATGGAAGGAATCCTCATAGAAAAGCATTGCAAAGTGTGCCCCTGTTAATGATTTATTTCGATGGGGAAACCTTTTTTATCCATTCTTTGCAAATCAGGGGAATAGAAAAGTACAGGGAAATGGGGTGAAATCAATTGATATAGTCGAATAGGTGTTAGTAAATATTCTGCACAGTCATAATCAAGGTTTAAATGCAAGTGCAATATATTAAAACTATAGTTAACTTTGACAGCTATAGGCTCTAAGTTATGATAAACAACAAGGCATGTTACAATAAAATACTGTATTTAAACATTCCTATTGTAATCATCTTAATCTAGATTCCATTTTCTTTCCTCTTGACCTTGCAAGGTCCCTTGCCGCACATCAGATTTAAGATTGCATTGTGTTTGTTATATCCGCTGCCTGAGCACTGATAATTGCAGCATAGCTAATAAGAACCTTAAATTAGTAATTGTTTTAGCAATGAATTTTTAAAAACATTAAAAAATACAATATTGTTAAAACATATTATAAAATAATTGCAAAACAAAGTGTGTACCATTATAAATAAATCTGTGTAAATTTGTATTTTATACAAATTAATATAATAATGATCATTAAAGGGTAAGTAAACCCCATCTATTAAGAAAGCCCTATTTACCTATTGTCAAGCAATATAGCTATTAAGAAACTCCTGACTCACCTCAGCAGAGCTCAGTAGCCTCCTGTAACTTTTCTCTCATGCTGAACAACTTTCCTGTATGGTCAATGTATGAATGGAGCCATGCCCCCTTCTCTCCCTGACTTCTCTCTCCACAGCCAACCGCACAGGCAATTGGACAACTCTTATCTGATCTTTTCAACTGGTTAGTGTTGGTGTGTTTATCACAGCATCTGTCACCTGGTTTTTACTTTGACAATAAAGAAGATTTTGTTTCACATTTGGAGTGCTGAGGATCTGTTTTTTTTGTTTACAGCTCTTATCTGCACATGCTCAAGGTTAGGAACAGGCTTTTTAGAAGAGGAGAAGGGAAACACAAGAATGGCTGTCTGAATGAGTGATGTCACTCGGGGGTAGGTGTTATTGGCACTTCACAGGAAGAGTCTGTATACAGAATGGTGGGGGAGAAGGGCTGATTAGGCAAGTACTACTGATCCTAAAATCGTTTGTACATTGTAATGTTCAAGTTGAATATATATATATATATATTTATATATATATATATATATAAATAATGTGTTATTCAAACTTTTCATACCCTTTAATGAAGAATTACTGATAGAAAAAACAATATTTGAATTAAGAGCAAAGGAAATGACTAGTACATTTAGGGAGATGGTATGTAGAGTTCTTTGGAAAAAATATCAGAAGATGTTAAGAAGCAAAGTGAATAGAAATTATTTCAAAAATAGATACTGCATACTAAATAAATAGAAAAAAAAATATTGTTAATAAGCGTTGAGTTTTCCTATGAAAAGGAGATTAATGTGAGATCATTTTTCAGGAAGGTCTCGTTTTACATATAAAAATCTAAAAGTATCAACCACTTTTGTTAGAAATCACTACTTTTTGGCATTTTTGCTACTTATATTTTTTTCAGGTAGAAATTGCATGTAATGCCAAGCCATTAACAATAGGAAAGATCTCCGGCACTCCGAGGTAAGTAAAAGCAAAGTCTTTATTAGTAATACATTTAAAATAAAGGAAAATAAAAGCGAGGGTGGCACCTACGCGTTTCATGCTTATAGCACTTAATCATGGTGCCAAGCCATTGGACAAGGGAATACAATCAATCATCCCTCCAAGGAAGATAAATAATAAATAAAAAAGCAAAGAGATCCTTTCACCATCACAGGTAGCTGACGTGTAATATGAAATATATCAGTGTAATATGAAATATATCAGTGTAATATGAGTTGGCAAACACATAGGCCTCTCTGACTCTCTGATATTATAGATGGTTCCCATGTGGCGACCTATCCTAGCATAGGATGCAATGAAGAATTCATTTTGTTACAGAAACAACTAAATACTGTAGATTGATATAATGAACACAAATGTTTTGTTAGGTTTAATTGAGGATGTATATGTTAAACAGAAATATTTGGGGGGTAATTCAGCATAGTCTGAACTTACCCTCCGATCCTTTGCTTCTGTTCACACAGACTGTTATGTGCTCACTAATGTGCTGCGCGTGGACATCAGCAAATGCTTTAAAGAGATTTCCAGTCTCTGCAAGGCTCACGAGGCTCAACTCGAGTCGCTGATTTATACAAAAGACAACTTTTTGCAAAGTACAGTGGGAATCACACTTTAGACCCACAGCATTAATAGGTCTGAAAATTACAGTACAATGTGATATAAAGGCAAGTGGGTGCTTGTAGGAATAGATAGGGCATCAGTTAGTGATGTTGTTTCATTTTCTTATCAGTACGTTATTCTAAGGGCTGTGCGCATGTTTCTAGCTGTTTCATAACATTTTAAAACATTTATAGAATCATTTTACTGCCATTATTACAATTAAATATAACACATTACCAATGGCTAATGGTACTTAGCTATATCTTCAGTAATGTAAGGTATATTTAGTACTTATCTTTCAGATTTATTAATAGGTCAGCAGGTTTTGCAATCTTTGGCTAACTTAAAAATGTCAAAAATGTTCTTGATTTGGAACATATTTCCTTGACCTTGTTACCAAAATTCTTCTTTTACCTTAGGCTATAAAATGTCTCCCATTGATTTGATTTAGTTCGCTGATGAATAATGCATTGAGGAAATTTGTTCATGGAGGGGTTAATGCATGGGACATATTTATTAAAAGTTAATAATGGTAATGTACTGTTATTAAAATTTTTAGTGGGGTAGATTGCCACTATTATTTAACTTAATTAATCACTGCTTTTGAAAATGGTGACATCTTAATGACCTAGTTAAAGTGAGTGAAAATCTGAGAAGATGGTAACAAACCAGTTAAAACCCAAATGGCCACTTACAATGCTGAGTCACCAGAAATATAAATTCCACATACCAGTTTACAAATATCAAGGAAGCACCAACAAACCAGTTAAGGGAAAGTGTCACCAATGAAATTAATGATGAACTTAAGTGAAAAGCACCCAGCAACCTCTTTGAAGAAGCTGGGTTGTGCCATGTCATTGAATCCACAGCTTTCCCTACCCAGTGGGATGGGTATAAATATAAGGTGCTAACGGGGGAATTCATCTACATGGAAACCACCAACTCCCCTTGTCCACTCTAGCTGGACTCCTGACATTATTTACGACTGTTGTAGAAAATCTTCCTAACTGAACTCAGTATTGCTTTGACCTGAGGAAGAGAGGGTGTCTCTCAAAAGCTTGTCTATTTAAAATGACTGTTAGTCCAGTAAAGAAATGTATCACCAAGTATTGCAATACTCCTTTTCTTGCATCTGTGGACTAACATGACCACTCTGTCTTAACTTATATATGAATTCCAAAATTCATTAAAATTACCACATTTTAATCTACAACTTCCTTTATAAAGGATCTTTCTAGATGGTTTGTTTTACTCCAATATATTATTTTACTTACTGACTACATGAAAACCAGAGGCAATGTATACAAAGAAATTAATTTAAAACTCAGCTGAGCTCCTTATTGTTTATTTATTTATTTAAACTACTTAATCGCCCAAAAAAGACATTTTTTCATATATTCATGATTAAAAAATCTTTAGTAACACTCTGAAACTTACTCTGAAAAATACTCTAACAACATATTGTTTACTAAGGGCACTTGAACAGAGTGGCAATGCATTATGGCTTGGATGATTCTTTAATAATATAAAGTAGTCTAAAGTATGAGGAGGATGCAGCTTCAATAGAGATCAAGCAGAGTCTAAGAAGAATGCTAAGGTTAGTGGTCTTAAAGAAATAAATATTGTCACTCCAAGGACTGAAATACCTTCTCCTTTATTGCTGAAATGTAAAATCTGGCACAGCAGAAGAATACAAGCAGTTCTTACGCGTTTCACGCGAAAGAGCACTTAGTCATAGACAAGGTTAGGGGTCTTGTCAAACATTGTAAAATATCAGAAACATGGACTTGGGACTTGGAGACATCTTCCAGCAAATGCATAATTGGGCAAAATTTATTAAAAAATCGGAAAATACCGATATCACGATATCGAACGGGTTATACCGGTGTTGATACCATTGGTATTGTGATATCGGAAATTTACCGATATTGCGATATCGATACTACCAATAGCAGATTTCAACTGAACCATTGATTTCAATGGCAGAACTGCCGAAATATTGCTATTGCGATATCAATATCGGTAATTTCCAATTTTAATAAATTTTGCCCATTTTATTATGTCTCATCTACAATCTGTCTAGTATTTCTGTGAGTGTGGGAGACATAAAGTGAACATAAATTCTCATCCCTTTGGGTCACTAGGCTCTGACAGATGTGAATTCTCTACTTTTCATTTGCTAAGTAGCGGACAGCAAACAGCGTTGGATGTAGTTTATTGTTTAGTGTGGCATAGTCAAACAGTAGGAACTCTGCTATAAACCCCTTAATTCACCACTTTAATCTGGCAAAATAAAACTGAAGAATCTAACAAAGAACACCTTGCCAAATTCGTTACTTTGACAGACTCCAAGGCTTGATGAATTAGCTGTGCATGCAAAGTGATACAAGTTCAAGAGCATCGTATGTGTGTCCAAATTGGTAGTGAATTCGCCACATCAGAATTTGCTGAATAAGTGAAGATCGGGAAGTGGTGAACATATGCAGACTAGGACCTTTACAGGAGCCCCCAAATCTTTTACATTTATCATACAGTCTCCTATTGACTGGATTTACTGCCTTTTAGCATGCTTTCATATTGTTGGTTCATTATGGGTTTAACCCTTTCCATACGTACCCCGTACCTCTCACGGGGTAGCTTCGGCTGGCCAGA
>WMED01015172.1:0-13746 GCA_019650415.1 Pipa parva | reverse complement strand
CTGTGCATAAGGGTAAAGGCTGTAAAACTCTACTGGATGCTCATGATCTCCGGGCCCTTAAACATCATTGCACCTCAAACAGGAATGCCACTGTCAAGGTAATAACAGAATGGGCTCATGAATACTTCCAGAAAGCATTGTCAGTAAACACAATCCACAGTGCCATCTGCTGTTGCCAGCTGAAACTCTACAATGCAAAGAAGAAGCCATTTCTAAGGAAGCTCCACAAGCTCAGACATTTGAACTGGGCCAAGGGTCTTTTAAAATGGAGTGTGGCAAAATGAAAGACTGTTTTGTGGTCAGATGAGTCACGATTTTAAGTTTTTTATGGAACACTGGGACGCCATGTCATCCGGACCAGAGGGGACAAGGATAACCCAAGTTGTTATCAACGCTCCGTTCAGAAGCCTGCATCACTGATGGTATGGGGTTGCATGAGTGCTTGTGGCATGGACAGCTTGCATGTCTGGAAAGGCACCATTAATGCAGAGAACTATGTTCATGTTCTAGAACAACATATGCTCCCATCTAGATGTTATCTCTTTCAGGGAAGACCCTGCATTTTTCAACAAGATAATGCCAGACCACATTCTGCAGCAATGGCCTTCTCCCAGCTTTTTTGGGATTTGTTGACACCATTAAATTTTGAAACAACATATTTTTCCCTTAAAATGATACATTCACTCAGTTTAAACTTTTGATCTGTGATTTGTGTTCGATTCTGAATAAAATATTCACATCATTACATTCAGTTTTTATTCACAATTTGTTTAGTATCACAAAGTTTTTGGAATTCGGTTTGTACATTACCATCAATGTTTCAGTTCACAGGTGGGACCTTTATCAAGACAAACAATATAATACTAGAGTTTACTAGAGTTACCTTATATAGGTACACCAGAATTCCCAGAGTGCACCACCATCACCACCAAAGTTCACCCAAGTGAAAATCAGCATAGCACCACCTAGACAGGAGGTATATATAAAACATATATTACTTAGAAAAGTGAAGATATAAAGAAAAAATAAAAACTATTAAAGAGCAGGTATAGAAATTTCACATTAGTAACAGGAAAATAGCCAATACTCGAAAGAATGTAAATACATATATATTTTTTTCTCTCTCTACATCATAATCAACGTTAATATATGAATAAAAAAGAAAGACATAGAGGCAGATTGGAGAAACCTACTGAATGAACACATCTCATTGAGGCCCTGTGGGGGCCACAGTGTCCAAACTCTTGATCCAATGTTTCCTTCTTTTGCTATAGCTGTACCCAATCATTACATTTTGGTGGCCTGAGTCAGTGAATTTTCCTGGAAGGAGTTTATCTGACTGTCAGAATTATGCTCTCTGCTCACATAAGGACGACAGAACAATCAGTGTTTGAGTCTACCACTATATATATGGGTTGGTCTGTCTCTCTATCAATCCTGTTTTACTTCAGAGGTTCCATATATGCATCTGTGTATGATTCTCTCCCTCCCTAAATATATATTTGCTTGAATTATTTAGTTAATAGTCAGTTACAGATTTTGTTCTTTTGTGGAAAAAGCACATTTTGCATCAAGGAAAAGCACTTCCTATTTATTTGGATTAGCTGGTGCTCTGATTTAGAAGTTAAAGGGAACTAACTGATTTTAATAACCTCTGTATATCGCATCACTGAGTCTGAGTTTTAGTGCACAAAACATCTTTTTCCATTAGGTGATTTTTCTTAAACCTCTGTGTGTTAAAGTAAGATAAACACACATCACTGAGTTTGTTATTGCAATTAAATTCTTGAATTTTTACATTTGTATGTTTTCTGAGCCTTGACAATCATTTAGATTCCCTTGATCAGAAACACTTACCTAGCACTTCAAAAAGGATAAAACATTGAATTTTTGGATTATAGGAACATGGAAAATAAAACATTCATCTGGAAAATGTACTAAATATTGAACAATCATGTATGTCTTATTAATCTAAAATGATTCATTTATTTTTCTGTCAAGATACTGTTATTTTGTCAATGTTTCATCAATGTTTATTTTGGAGTAATAATTGGTAAATGGTTTAAACATTCAAATCCACATAGTCTTCTTCAATAAAATACTCCATTTCACTAATCTCTACCATGGTATCAGGGCAAAAGACATTTATAGAAAATATTCTCATTGATGTTCGTCACAAACATAATATTGTAACTGACCATTTCCTAAACTCACAAAATTGCTAAAAGGTGTTGCAAACAATAGCAATAGCAATATTATTTATTTAATGTGCAAATCTATATAGTACCGGAATCTTTCACAGTGCTCTACAAAGACTATACATTCACTTCTGTCCCAGCTTCTGTCGAGCTTGCAATTTAGTTTCCATAGTCAATCACATAGATAGACTCCAATTTACTTATTATGTGTTTAGATTGTGAGTGGAAACTCAAATATCTAGAGGAAACCTGAGCAAACACTGGTAGAACATTCAGACCCCTTGCAAATGATGTCTATGGTGGAATCATACTCAGGATTCATTTCTGCAATACAGCTGTGCTAGCCAACGAGATGTACATCTTGTGTTTCCATGTTTTTTGCAACTACAAATATTTAATCATGTTAAAATACAGTATGAATTATGAAGACTCCGGCACTCCGTTAAGGTTAAACGATCTCCTTTATTTAATCATGTTTAAAAATATGCAGTGCATAAAAACAAAGCCTACGCGTTTCGCGCTGTAGGCACTTATTCATGGCATATTTTTAAACATGATTAAATAAAGGAGATTGTTTAACTTTAAATTCCAAACCACTTCCCCAATTCCTTAGTTTATTTAGGAAGATGAAGGATCTCACTTGTAATCTGCCTAAATAAATAGGTTAACCCCCTAAGCAAAATTGGAGAAGTGGTTAGGAATTTGGTTTGCTATCCTAATTTTGATGACCTAAGCCAGGGGTCAGCAACTTGTGGCTGTTTTGATGGCTGCATCTCACTCTTTGACTGTAAGGAGCAGTGCTCACATGCAAGCAGCGCTCATTACAATCTGCCGGCTAATCGCCAGCAAGCGCTGTAGAGACAAAGCTCTCTCAGTGCTTCCGGGTTGTGAGCCAATCTGGAGCCGTTGATGTCACCGCATTTCTGGGTTGCTAGCCAATCTGGAGCTGCTGACGCCACCTATATGACGTCACATATGATGTCAGCGGCTCCAGATTCAAAAGGACTGAGCAGAGCCGCACTATATGGCTCTCTCAGCCTAAAAGGTTGCTGACCCCTGACCTAGGCTCAAAGTCTTTCCGCACCAGCTCCCAAGAGTGTGTTTATTTTAACAAGTGTGTAAGGACAGCTGTGCAATACCAGAAGTTGGCACTTCTGATGATTTCTTTCTTGACATGAGCAAAACCATGCTCCATGTAATTTAATGATTCACACATTACAGTATTAAATATTGATTGCATAATACACTTACAAGACATTTCCCCTCACTGCAGCCTGGATGTCTAAGAAATGACAGTGTTAAATAATTAATAAATGTACCTGAATGATATAAATAAATAAATGATCAGAATCTTCTTGCAGCCTCCCATCCGTTGTATAACATCAAAATACCTTTCTATTTCCAGAACCCTATTGTAATAGTTCAAGAATAGGAACAGGAGATTTTACAAGTTGAGCTAAATATCAAAGATCTAAGTGATGGCAAATCCAAACTAATGTAAATTAAATGATTACTGATAAACATACACACACACACACATACTAAGTGTATCATATATTTCTCTCCCTTTTCCTATTTCTCACATCCTTCAGGACTGGACAAATGTTTCACTGGCTCTGTTCCATTAATGAATCATGATGACTAATAGCTATTAATCTTACATTTCAGCTTTTTCACATTTAATAACAGCTTGTTCATACCAAAAATATAAAACATTATCAGAATGAAGAGTGTGTGGGTGTCTTAATGCAAATAGCGGATTATATATTTGCCTTCACTCCATTCCTTTCCTGCGGAGCACTTTTTTTTGATTAGCTCAAGGAAATTGGAAACATTTCATATAATTTAAAAAAAAAAAAAAAAAAAGGTTTGACTGGCAAAGTAGTCAATTGCCCCTTTTCCATCTCCCATGTTCAATTGTACAGTTATAATTACAGAATCTGTGCAAAACTTTGATGTCAATCCTTATTAATTTCTAATTACAGGCAAAACTAATTTTAAAAACTTTATCTAATGACTGACAAGAGAACCGCAGTTTAAGGTAAAATGATGTATTTTTCCACCTTCAAATAGCTTTTATAGGTTTGATGATATTTTTAAATGCCAGGAGCCTAAAACTATAACAAAACAATGGTTGCTGATTTTAACTCTGTAACATTAAAGAGCTTTGATATATATTTATATTTGGGAGCGTTTTACTGAACGTTTTTAGTAACTTTAAAAATAATCATGCACATGTTCAAACTGCAGTGGGTGGTGAGACATTAAACTATTCTTGTTTTTTGTTATCACTGCTAACAGTTACAATGCAGCCACACTTTACAAATGGATATGACTGAAAGTGTGAACTCTGGGAAAGGTGGACAGAAATATGGATTCAATTTAAAAAAAAAATGTGTGTATATGGTGGGTTATGGTTATTCCTGTATAGAAATTTTGCTGGCATAGATTTGCTTCAGATTTATAGAGGTATTATGACCAGAAAAAAATGCTTTTGCATGTATGTATATGTATGTATAATTTTATTTATAAAGCGCCACAAATTTACACAGCGCTGTACAATTCAGCAATACAAGTACAACAGAAACATGAGAAAAGTGCATTAAACAATACAAGCATAATATCATAAGGATACTTCAGTTTAAGTGCTAGGTTGCGGGAGGTTGGAGGTTCCTGCCCTGTAGAGCTTACAATCTAACTAAGAGCTTACAATCTAAACTAATCTTTTGTTTTTGTCTTAAAACACTGTGTACTGCTTCACAAAGTAGATTAGAATTTAGCAAGATTTGCAATAATAATCTCTCTTTAAATACTAGATTGATAAGATTGTATACTACATGATAACTTTTATATTTAAAGAAGAACTAAATGTATCTACACACAAACACATATATAAGCAGTACACCTATGTGCCTCCTAAATTATTGTATTAAAAAAATCCAGAATCACTCTATAGTGTCTGTACTGACACACTGAAGTTTGCACAGCTTAAAACTCTGACACCAGCCATTTTGAATCCATTAAACATGTTAATCCTGACCTGTGACATCACTGCAGAAGTTCTGGCAGGAAGCTACAGTTTATCAGCTTCACACTGCCTGTAATTGCTACACTCTGCCACTAGTTTCATTCTCAGAAGTGGTAAAGGGCTTACAACAACAGCAAACAAGAAAAACATTTTTTATTATCATTTTCTAAATAGATAAGATGTAGATCGTGATGTTGGCAAAACCAGGTGGGTGCTTGAATGCACCCGATTGTGCTTGCTCCTAAGTGCAAGCAAGTGGGCGAGTTTAAGGGAGGTCACTGCATACTTCCCTTATCTCCCCAGCATGTTTCAGCTGCACCTGCACCACGGTCATCAACCACTGCCTCTGGGGAAGAGGCAGTGGTGGACTCCCCATCCCAGTTTATTCAGGCAAATGAAAAAAAAGTTCAGGAATCAGCTAGCAATTCATAGGTTATTAAAGATACAGTTTTATTTTTGTACTTTAGTGTCCCTTTAAAATGACAGTTACCACAAAGATGTTATTTTTAAAAATAACTTTCACTTTAATGAGCACAGTCAGCACATGGAAATGGCAGTATACTGAACAATCGCCTTGTACATCCATCGTCCCTTTAGAGATGAGGGTACTTGTGTTTTACCATTGGGTGAATGATCTATAAATGCATCGATTTCAGTGGGGATATGGTTTATTTCTTTTATGCCTCTGATCAGCTGTGATCAAGGCCCAAGTGGGGAAAGGGGGGGGCGGTATATGAGCTGTATTTTGCACTTTACGTATTTACATGAATTTTTAAATTATAAGTTAATTAATTTTGCATGTGTTAACCATTTAAAAACCCAGGAGTGCTCGCCAACCTTTTTTGCTTAATATATACAGTATATTATCTAAGTATAAAACCTATGAACTTTCCCGCTAATAGAATATAGGTAGAACAATAAGCAAGATGAGTGGTACTGTGCCAATATCATACGGGACACCACACAATGAGGTGGTGTGCAGAAAAAAAGCAAAAAGTCTGATAACAAAAACAATATGTTTTTAAAGGGTAAACTCATATTAAATCCCTCATGCAAAATGCCAGGAAAATATTATAAAAGGGGACATGTTGGCAGAAAAAAATACACCAAAAGCAATTTGGAAAATTACTTAATTTATTAAAGAAGTATCATGATTAATAATCAAAACATTCAAAAAAATAATAATTGAAAAATATAAAAAACCAACAGAAGAGGACTTCCATTCTAATAGAAACCAGTGTAAGATAGCACTAAATCTAATACATGAAGTTCTTGATACAAGATAAATAAATCCCCTATTAGAGAGGACTCCCTCTTCTAGTGTTATTTTATATTCTTCAATTATTATTATTTTTTAATGTTTTGATCATTAATCATGTTACATTTTGCCTGAGGGACTTAATATGAGTATGGAATTTTAAAAGCCCTTTTGTGTTTACCCTTTAAACACATATTTTTTTTTTTTAGAATATAGGTAGGCAGGGGTTATTTTTTCCATTTAATTATTCAAAAAGCTAATGGTGAAGAAAGAAAGATTATAATAAAGAAAACAGAAAGTGAAATGTGGTAATATAACCTTAATGTTCTTTAAATAAAAAAACCCTAAATAAGTTAATATATTCTTTAAAATCCTAGCCTCGTCAATCTACAGGGTTTTATCATATGTTAAGAAACTGACAGAATTTTCTATTCAAAGAATTGGTCCTAAATACTCTTGAATGTTTTTTTTTAAGAAAAAGATGGGTACTTATCTTCCAAATAAAACAAAACAACCAATGTATATAAGTCAAATACAACTATTTGGTACATTTGGTAAAGATGCTGATTTCCATTTTTTTGGAGGTCAATATGTTTCTTCCCTCCGGTGTTCAATTTTATACCTTAAGGAAGGTCCTCAAACTGACTGATGCAATACTTAGGAGGCTGTAAGTATGCCAACAAAATTGGTCACATACATTGCGCTGCTATATAGCAGACATTGTTGAATTCTTACAGATCCTGCAGCCACTCCACCCTTAATTGATTGCAGACAGGTAGAAGTATCCCCAGGTGCTATTGTAGGCACCAACATGTATAGGACTGCAAGAAATCAGGACTGTACACTGAGTTAAAGGGGAGGCTTTCTCCTAAAATGTTGATGCTTTTCACCTATGGTGAAAAAAAATGGAGTAATCTCTATAAGTGTTGTATCCTTCCTAACCTATATATTAATTTCAATAAAGGAAGTGATATGATATCCATATCCCCCACCCCCTATTCCCCAACCCAACCTCTTAACTATTCTGACAGGACCCCCTCCCCTTACCTCTACCCCTATTGCCCAGTGAGATAGAGGGTAGAGGAACAGGTCCTGTCTGCACAGAGTACAGGGAATAGGGGGGTCCTAGGGACACCCACACCAGGGACCCTGAATGATACAGTGATATATGCTGTGCCGCTCAGTTTATCCAGTCCAGTATGTGCTGGATTAAATATATTGTGTCAATTTTGGCTGATTTTTTAAAATTCTTTTCACACTAAATTTTTTTTTTGTAATTTTTGTATAAATATGTTAAAATATTAGGCAAATCTGATAAAAAATATGGAATTCAGTTTAGGCTGCTTTATAAATATCCCCTTTTACATTTACTGAAAATTAAGAACAAGTTAAAGAGTCCTGAAGACTGGTACCATCAATAAAAAAAAACATATCTTGATAAAACTACTATTTTATATTGTTTGCACTCCAACTTAATTTCACCTTTATACATTAGGTATGGAATCCCCTTTGTACACAGAATTGCTTCCCAATAACAAGTTCCTCCTTAATCTTCTTCTCTTTCTCTTTATTATTGTTATTAAAATCTCTTTAAAAATAAATTTAGAAGACGCTAAAGTAATCTGCTTATGGTTAGCTGCTTTCTAGCTGAATTAAAGCTGCATTGATTTTTTTTGACCGTTGCTTTGCTCCTTTGCTCAATCTAAAGCAACCCTGTAATAGGCACCTTTATCTAAAGCTTTTATTACTAAATTAAATTTCTATTGTAAGCTGAACAATGCTCATTTTATTCCGATTCAGATTATTATAACAATCCTATCCAATTCTTAAACAATACCATTACTTACTAACTATTTTATTGATATTGGTTTAATGGTTACAGATAAATCAACAAGTCAAACTTAGATTGCAACAGCTTTAAAAGCATGTAAGGTCCAGTCTATGACATTTTAAAAGAAAAATCACAAAATCAGAAGCTAACAAGCTGTTAATGTAAACTTCACAACTAAATATGTAGATAGATAGATAGAGATAGATAGATATTCAGTAGATAGATAGATATAGAAATAGATACAGAGAATGGGAGAGAAATAAAGAGATAGAAAGATGTAAATAATGACATTCTTTTGCAATTTAAATAGTACATTTTATGCACATTTATTAATCAGTACTAATCTGAGTCTTCCTATAGGAATAGTCAGCAGATACCAAAAAAATCAGTCCTAGGGGCGAAATTTATTAAACTCGGAAAAGCTCGTTTCCGCTTTTACGAGTTTAATGATCGCAAGAACACTTTGAGCATTCGGGAGAACAGGTTGCACGTTCTTGCAATAAGTATTGCAAGACTTGGTATGTGCGATACTTGCCGTGATAAGTCTTTTTTATAGAGTAAATCCATGGAAAGGGTAGTTAAACAGTACAGCTACCCTTTCCATGGATATATTGTATAGAAAAGTTTGACACGGCAAGCATCACGTACCAAATCTCGTTATACTTATTGCGAGAATGTGCAGCCCGTTCTCCTGAATAATCAGAGCATTCTCCCGAATGCTCAGAGTGTTCTCGTGATTAAGCTCAGAAAAGCCGAAACAGCTTTTTCGAGCTATATAGATTTCGCCCTAGAGAGTAAGTTTCAAAACAGAATATGAAACAGAAAAATAACTAACATTTTAGCAATGTATATCTAATTAAATTTGGATAAAGAAAGAAAACTTCATTCAGGTAAGAAAATAAATATTCAGATTTTAATTTTGCTTCTGTTAGCTAATTAGTCTAATGTCAACTCAACATATTTGCATGTGAAAGTGTTCTTCAGTCAGGAAAACTGCTTATGGAAAAATCTCAACTTTTGATTTCTTGTTAATATGTTTTCACACACAAGTTAATCACTGTTCATTTTATTTGCCATGCGTTATTTGTCAGATATATTTTTAACATTATATAGCTCAGCAGTTTGTTTTTAACAGTATTTGTGGAATTCCTTTAGATGTTACAAATTCACTTTACTGACAATATATAGGGAAAAGTCTGGTAGAAATTTTCTCATATTTTTAACAATCTCAGTTCATGGATTGAGGAAGTCTATTCATTTTTACGTCAGCAGAAAAAAATTCCACAAAATGTGATAAATTCAAACATTGTGATATAATGGTGACTCATTAAGCTACTTGCTACTGAGTTATTAATGAATTTTATTTGTAATCACAAATGATTGAATTGCTATTAATAAAATCCAAATTCATAGAAAATAACAACATTTTGGGAAGAGATCAAAAATTACGAAATCTTGATATATACATTGCAATGCTACTTTTTTTACCAGTTCAATGGTTTTTGGGTAATTACGTCTTCAAATTGGATTTTTTTAAGAGCTATTTTTTTTTCAAGCAACACCGTATCTTCATAAAGCATAGATTATTGAGTGAATTTACCTAAAATGGGACTCAATTTTTAAGTTAATTCAACATTGATTTATTGATGCTCAGAACCACAGTACTCAAATAAGCATTAGTTGCACCTTTCAATTTACATTTGAATATATGAATGCATACTTAACACTATTCATGGTGGTATATAAAGTTTATATACAAAAAAAGTGGGAAGGTGTTCTTTTTCTCATTGTCAAAATAAACATCTGTGAAGCTATAGAAACACATGTTCATCAACAGGGGCAAACTAGTGCTCTATTAACATATAGCAACCAATCATAAGTTTTGTTTTTTTTTATTCTTGCTTTCTTATACCAGTAAATTCTTGCTGCTGATTGGTTGATATGGGTTATTAGACCTCTGTAATTACAATTGCCCTTGATGAATTCCCCTGATGGAGAGCTAATCAGGAAGGACTAGTTCAGGTACATTATTGATAATCAGATATGTCCTTTGTTTTCACAATTTGTACACAGACCATACAGCTTATACCTGTAGATCTTCTTTGTGGTCAAGTTTGTATTTGACAATGTTTGAACCAGCTCCCACAGAAAGCAAAGTTGCTATAAGTTTACAATAAGTGGCAATAAATAGACACCCAGCCTTTGTTGTATCATTGTCTATCATTTAAAAACTATATCATTTTTTTAGTAATGCTTGAAATTTTATTTGGATGTGGCTGATCTGGCTATCCAAATTTATATGGATATACAATTTAATGAATTTGTGAAAAAATCTCTACCATTTTTAAAGAAATTAAATATTTATATATAAATATGCCTAGATTATTCACAGAGCATATCAAAGAAATGTCAATTTTATTTTAAAATGTGTCCCAATTCATATTACTAGGTAATTTGTAATTTCTTTGCAATTGTTTCTTGTATTTTTTGTTTATGTTTTTATTCTCTGCATCTGTTGGATGTCCTTTAATTCCAGGACAAGATCTAGCATACCCTGAATAATTTTGTAAGCTTTAGCTGAGTGATTCAAAATCAGCTTATATATGTCCTTGCTCAGGATGTTACCTTTAAATGATTAGCTTGTGTGCCTTTGGCAGGAAACCTGGTCACATGTACAGTACTTTTATTGTGAAGGAATATCCTTTCATAAAGAGATGACTTTCATATTTCAACAATTCAATTTTTATTTGATAAAGGTGTACCTTTAGTGGTGCATTGGTATGAAATACAGCAGCTTGCTTCCTGTGGTATGTAGAATATGCTATAGTTGATAGAAAAATTGACATTTCCCGAAATATTAAAACCATTGTTTTCCAGCTTTGTATAAGGAGGGCTACAGAGAACAACCTGTGATTATCATGGTAGACTGACCAGACAAAATCGCACAGAATCAAACCAGTCATGCATGTAGATATCTTTCATACTATCCATGATCAATGAATGAAGGCATCATGTCATATGTTTTCTGTAAATCCAGCAACCTCATTCTATCTTGTTTGAGTTACAGACAAATTATAGTAAGGAAATTATGACATGTTGCAAAACCAATTATCTTGTATCTATAAGCATACTGCTGTAACCTGGAGATTTTTAACAAAAAGGATGGGGAAATAAGGAAAGGTTAGGTAAAATAGAGTTATCAAAACCATAGATCATAAAAAAAATGAAGTGTTTAGGATTTTTGCAATTGGACAAAAGTTTTTATGTATTAATTATAAACAGGTCTCAGAAATTATTTCATAAATACTAGACTCATTTTTTTTTAGTTTACTGCATTATTGACCAGGTGTTTCATCTCTCGGATTAACTAATCATTCAAATTGCAACAATTTAGCTGCAAAGAACAGATAAATAGATAAATAGAAAGATAGAGAGAGATATTGGTAGATACTTAATAGGGAAGTGTGCTTCCTCCTGTGTTTTATTTTTTTGGGTCCAGATTTGGATCCATCAATGACTTTTGATTTTCTTTAGGTTTGTATTTTTTACAGATGTTTTGGTTTTGAATCACATTCTAAAATAAGAAATATGTTACATTTTGTCCCTATATGACCAACACACAATGTCTGAATTCATATAGAAGCCATCTTGTTCTGATGTACCTTTGCCAGGTCCAGCTGTTAGCCAATGCATGTAAGTTATTTATTACTAAATGTTCAAAGCCCAAAAAGAGCTACAATCTTTTTACAGGTCTCTTGGGTGACAAAGGCATAAATATGTTGGTTCGTACGGTGTTGTCCATGGTCCAATTAGACCAGGTGTTTCACTGAACTAATATGGTCTCAGTTACTATTAACAATAAGACAATAGGGGAAGTTTACTAAAGTCTAATTTTTTTTGACTAATGCAGAAAAACAGGTTTTTTTTTTTACCCATATAATTTTTTTTGCCTATTGTCAAAACTGTTCAAAGTGTATTTTTTCACCTCAAAAGTGTTCACCTGCCTAGGCTCACAAAAAAAAAAACATTATTTCCTATTGATTTGAAATAGATTTTCTCTAAAAAAAAAAAGGGATATTGATCTGTAATAGAAGGGGAACCTAATAGTAAAAGACAAGTGTGTTACTGTTATTTGATTAATATTTATCGATAACAATCTTTTTTGATGAGGAAAAAATTGTATCTATCTTTTTTAAATCAGATGAATTGAAAAGAACAGGGGAATTAAAATTGAAAGAAAAACAAGGTGAAAAAAATTGAAAATGTGACAAGAGTCTTAGTAAATATCCCCCGTTACATATATACATCTTTTGCCTCTTAACAGTTGGAACCAAGGCCTTGGGGGTGTCACATGAGCTGTATTTTTTATTGATTTTTTTTTTAAATTTGGATTAAATGTGCTTTTTTAAATGTATCTAAAAACAGAAATAGGGTACATTCTGCCAACTATTTGTTATATATTTATATATATATATATATATATATATATATTCTAATAGAATTTAGAAAAACTTTATCATATTAAAAATCAGTAATTGGCAATATAAAATAATTAGTAAAAAGTAGAAACATAATTATACATTGATTATAATAGAGTAATAATTTCTGTTGTAATCACTCTAACAGCAAATTAAACCTATTTTAGTTGGATTCCTATTTCCATTCTTATTGAATAAATTGACAGTACTAGTTTCCATTTGGTAAATGCCACCTAGTATTTTAATTAGTGCTTGCAGCTAAATGAGCTAGATTAATTAAAACAAGTAATATAAACTTTTAATGTTATAGGGAATTCAGAACTTAAAATGGTAAAATTAAAGTGGAAATCACTGGGCGAAGACTACATTTCTGAAGGGATTAGCAGCATTCATCAACATAGGTTTGTGGTCACAAGTACATGAGATCTTACTCCGTCAGCTATGCCAAATACTTACTTCAATCTCTTTTTAAATGTATTTAAGATGATGCATGCTTCCCAGTTTCCACAGAGAATTTAATCAACCTCAAAACAAGTAATTTACAGCTTGCATACTTAAATATTGCTATCACAGATATTAAAAAAAAAAAGAACAAAATATGTCAAATAAATAAACTGTGATAATATGGTATTTACTAAATGGTAATATGTCAGTTTTCCATAAGGTGACTAGTAAACAGCAAAGTTTTCTTCACTTAAAAACACTGTAGAATTGCTTTAAAATCCATTAAATGTTTTCTTTAAAGAAAATCATGTTGCTTTATTAATCACAATATAGGAAGGTGGTGTGGCTCGCTGCAAATCCCCAAAAAATGCAAACTTTGCGTGCAGCAATTGGGGTGCACAAAAATGCCTGGGAATCCAATAGAAAGAACGTAGAATAGAATAGAAAGAATGCATCACTGCCTCAGGTGATTACCGGCAGCAGTGTTTGTTATACTCTACTATGTTATT
>WMED01015171.1:2390-13746 GCA_019650415.1 Pipa parva | reverse complement strand
ACACTGACAAGCTGACTCCAACTCTCTCCCACAAACTCAATAGGCAATTCCTTTAGCTCAGTGTAGCTTTTAATGTGGGTATGTACACATAGATCCTCACAATCCTATTATTGGTATCACAGTTATAGCATCTTTCCAGTATAGACAGACACCGGTTCAAATGCAGTCCATAAAATATAATGACATGGAATAAACAATAACCAGGCATACATACAAGTCCAAACTGGTCCAACTCGACGCGTTTCGCGTTTACCGCTTCTTCACGAGTTGTTCGTTTGTCCTATGTTGTTCAGCGTTTAAATACACCATTCTATCAGTGTTATATGCGGAAGTGGTCATCAAATTGCGTCATTTCCGGTTAGCTGGGACTAGTTTACAGCCAATCATAGTGTATGATTGGGCTGACAGGAAGTTTTAACATATATCATCACTTCCTGTCTTTGGAACGCATGTGCGTTCCAGGGGAGTATGTTAGTGCCTATCAAGCATCACTTCCTGTTTGCTGGAACGCAAATGCGTTCCAAACGCTGAGGGTTATATAAACTGTCACATCACTCGATCTGTTACATTGGAAACTACACTACACTCCCCAAGTGTTACATTTCTAGATGCCCTTTCCATTATCCTCTGATATTTTTAATTAAATGCCCTTGGACTTTTAAAGGGCAAATAAAAAATATGTTAAAGGGGTTCTCTAGCTTTCACTTGAGAAACAAGAAACCTGGCAGCATTCGTGTTTGGAAGCCATTTTGTATTTGTCTTCCTTTGTTGTTTTGTCAAGTGTTTTGGCAGTAGCACTAAACACCTGCTGTTTATTTTAGATTTTCCTGTAAGAAAACTACAGATTGTTATTGCTAATGATAAAAATGCACTGCAAATTGAAATAGGAAGTGTTCAGATTGGCTGGTTGCAATGACAATTAGTTTTGCCTGCGGCTCCACACTCTATATACCTGAATAAACAACTACACCTATACACACAGCATTTTTGTAAAGTTGGTGCTACTAACCAGTTTGATGACAAGTTATTTTATGCTGTAGAAAAGAACCTAGAGTACCTCCCTGTTCACACTTTCTTGTAAACACAAGTGCACAATGCAAATTATTCTATGGTTGTCAGCAAGGATTGCAGGATATAAACTTTGTACCACTCAAAGTTACTAATATACACCCACAATTAGCATTCAGGGGGTAATTCAAGATCCTGAGTGCGTGAAGTGAGGTGCAGAGTGTTCGCCTCACTTCGGAATGACTGAGATGCGCTCGCTGATGTCCTGCATGCGGGCATCAGCGAGCGCATTAAATGGATTCCAGTCTCAGCGAGGCAACTCTTATGCTCCCGCCGAGACTGGAATCCCTTTAATGCGCTCGCTGATGCCCGCGCGCAGGACATCAGAGAGCACATCTCAGTCTTTCCGAAGTGAGGCGAACACTCTGCACCTCACTTCGGAGGATCGTGAATTACCCCCTCAGTCTCTACCATTCCATAGCAGTCTAATAAATATCATTCACTATACATTAAAGACACACAATGGATAGGTGTCACTTTTGGTTGCTGCATAAAACAATTCAATAATTAGATGTAAACAGTACAAAGTAGGTTTTCCTTTGACAGCAAGTATAGCAAAGTTTTCATATTACTTATTTGATATACTAGTATACATACCTGGAAAGGTTCATAACTCAGTCAGTTTCTGTTCCTGATCCTTTTGTATGCCTTTTATAAATCCAAATATGCATTTTTTTCCAAGTGATCATAAGAATTCCATTAAGATTGTTACATCATACATACTGTACTATCACCCGGTAGCCTCATTCCTATCCTTCACTGACAGAGCTTGTACTCAATTTGACAAGGTGAATTCAGTCAGCTTTGAATTTGGAGACTAACTAAAATGACTGACTGAAGAAACAAAATAGAAAAAGAAAGCCAAATGAGAAATGTGAACAGACCAGGTTTACACAAGTGCCTGAAAACAGAGTGTGAAGGTTGAGAAACTGTGCACTTGGTCTTGTTATTCAAAGATAAAATAAGGTTGGGTATGAGAAGGCGTGGAAAGCTATAAACTTAGTTACACAGGTAACACAAGCAATGACAGAGATAATAGATGCTGGTGTATAAAGGTGTCATTTTAACACTTCACAGTGCCAGTATTTTAGTATTCAAGCAATGCAAATTAACTAATCCATTCAGCAATATTTTTTCTGTATAGGATTATTCATTATGGGGTTGTCCACAAGTAAATAAACAAATACATATGGAAGGCTCCTGCAGCCCTGTTTCTATGGACAGGTGGAGCAGGCAATCACACAGGGTGCAGTACCCTAGGCTGCCCACCCAATGCAGTCTACTAACTGCAGAAAAGGTAAGTCTGGGAGTTGGCGGGGGTGGGTAGCAGGGAATTGTTTGATTGTCGGCGGGTAGCAGGGAATTGTTTGATTGTCGGCAGGTAGCAGGAAACTGTTTGATTGGGTTGGGGAAGTCATAATGAAACCGTTACTAACAGGCATCAATCAGCCCTGACATCAAGCATTACATACATTATCCATCTTACCTGTATGTTTGTGAACACAGCTTCTTAAACACCAGAAAAGTAAAATTGCCATTTGGGTTAGTGCATCAGTTATTACTATGCAGAGTTGAATTGGATACTTTTTTTAGTGTTTTATTTTCTCTCTCTAATTTCTGTCTGCAGTCATCTTTCATATATTGTCCATCCCAGGGCACTTCATAAATAGGCATCACAGAGAAATCAATGGGACAGAGTAGGGGTTTGTTTACTTTACAAACAATAGATGGCTGCAATCATGAAACAGAAGAGAAAAAAGTAATACAAATCAGAAACTTAACTTCAAAGATACAACAATGCAGAAATAACTGACATTCCAAGCAACATGGAATTTTTCTTTTCTTGATGTTGCTGGTTCTTCCAGAGAAAACCAGCATGATATCCTGAAACGCTGCTGTGCATTTAATTCCATGGCAAATGCAACGAAGCCCGATTCACACAAGTTTTGCCTAATCACAACCCACATCCCACCCACAAAATGATTTCATGCAAGTATAGGGAAAAACGGATCGTATCTCCAGCGTGCTCATACCCAGAAAATGAAATCCAAATGAAATAACTAGAGCAAACCACAAACAATGTTGGTCTGTTTAAAGATTCCATTTTTTATGTTGGAGCAAAAGCCTTAATGACTTGTAGGTCAGCAGCTTTATCACTTCTACAGAACAACATTATCAGAAAGGCTTCTGTTTTTCATCTGTGTGTACTATTTATTTAGCCTGGGGCCACTCTTGATTTTTATATCTGACAACTTTTTGGCAGCTTTTACTAAAAAGAAAAGGTGCCCATAAGTATTTGTGTAAAATGCTGCGGTACAGACACACTTTGTGCGACATGCTGCAATTAAAATGCAAAACTATAACTAAAGTGACAACTATTTAAACATGAAAGAAATGCTTTTGGCTGGTATGTACTCGTACAGTTCCAGTGACAATAAATTGAATCTTCAAACTGAAGCACCTGACGGATTCTCGTTCTTGGTTTAAAAGCCTATTAAGACAAAGACCCATGAAAATACAAACCAGTAACTGAGCCACAGTGAAACCCAGTGAGCTACCATTTCCAGTGGGTATTACCACTCACGCAGAAAACCCTTTCCACTTTATGGGCCAAGGGTTGCAAACTACTACTACTACTACTACTACTAATAATAATAATAATCAGTGAATTATTTGATTTTGATGTTAGGGTCAACGTATTAAATCTTTCAACTAATTAAATCTTAGGGTGAAATTTACAAAAATGGAAAAGGTCATTTTTGACTTTCGAGCTTTTTCAATGTAAAATCTGCCGTTTTCCTGACTTTAACATTTTTTTCGATTTTTTTTTTTTTTTAATGGAAAAGTAGCCAAAGTACTTATATGTAATATTATGGCTACTTTTACCATCAAGAAAAAAATAAAATAAAATTAAAATGTTTCAATCGGGGGGGGGGGGGGAGACTCAAAAAGGTCTAAAATAACCTTTTGAACTTTGAGTTCTATCAATTTCTCCCTTAGGGATCAAACCCTAAGAGTTCTTAGGTACGGGGTACGGTACCAAATTTCAATGACGTCGTGCAATGGAGAAAGAGTGGTTTCTTAGGCAGAAATGCTTAATGGAAGAATCCAGAGAAGGTAGGATACTTATGAACAGCGTCATGCTACCTTGAAGGAGTACAGAATTGCTCCTCTTACTGCATTACTGCAAAATTACAGAGAAGAAGTGAATCTTTTGCTCTGGGGCTCATGGTGATATATGAAATTAGTTTACATGATCATTTCTGGTAGATACACTTCATCAACAGATGCAATCTTTTGCAGAGGTCTAGAATCCCATAGAATCACCAGTTAGTATTCATTGGTATGAGAGAGCTAAAATAATGAAGTCAACTTCTGATTGGTTGCTAAGGGTTACTATACCTCAATAAAGATTGCCTTTGTTGATAAATTCCCCTTTTTATTTAAAAATATATTTAATTTTATGTCTGCTAAAAGCAAGTGGAAAAAAAGGCTGAAAAATACACAGAGCAGTCTTAAGCAGATGTCAAAGTCACTGTTGGAGAGATCCTATACTACAATGTGTGTTTTAAAAAGTTCAAAGGATCATCAACACCAAAAAAGGAAAATTTCCATTTAATTAACATGCGCCCCCCCCCCCCATCTAATTCAATTAAAGGAGGACTAAAGTTCTCTAGGATGAGGGAGTTAAAATATTCTTACTAATGTATGTCTTTTGTCCCCTGCCTTCTCCTTATTGCTCCAGCCTCTCTTCACCGATTCCAGCATTGCTGCAGCTCAGCGCCTCACTTTAATCACTGATAGAAACATGTGCAGAGGGTGGTATTAGGTCTCAATATCACTACTGCACAAGGGCAAACTGGGAAGAAGAAAGAAGACAGCGCTGCTGGATTGAGATGCTGAAATCGGCAAAAGCTTTAGCTCTTCTTTAAACTGCTTCCTATGAAATGTTCAGCTGCTTCACTGGAGTCTCCTGTATGGGATGACATTCGTAAATGGGCAATAACAAGAATGTCGATCTGTTCATTCAGATAACATCTGAAATACAATGCTTTTTCAAGCTGTATGCATTTATGTATTCAGAACAGGACTACCATGCAGGGCACACTCATGAGATGAAGCAGTGTCCACAAGCAGAGAGATTCAGCCCACCCCCATCAACATCATTACTTGAATAATAATAGAAAACCCTGACTCATGCAGGATTCAGAGACCCCAAAAATGTATATATCACCCACAGGATGAGCTGATCAAGAGTAAACAGCAATCGTGGGAACTGACGGAGCTTCTGTCTGTCCTACTCACACTACCCAGAGTGCAGTGCAGTCTTACTGATAGGACCAGATGCCTCTCGCTCCCCACATTTTAATGTTCATAGAAGAATGCCTTTTAAAATCATTTAACTTATACATTTTAATATAAAATAACTCTGATTATGGAGTTTCCAAATTCCTATATGTATTATTATTAGCTTCTAGGCTCATATGTTTTGTTTTTTTTTTTTGGTTTGGCAGACTAATGCAGGAATGACACACATTGGGGAGGGCAGCATATCTCTAGCTGCATTAACGCACATCTCTAGACATTTGCTTAGATCATATATCCAGGCCCTGATTTATAATTACAGGTATTTAACCGGAGTACTGCTAAATGTACACAACGCACAAACAATGATCAGCTTATAAATACTGCCAGCAATTAGAAATATAATTGCATATGCAATACATGCTTAGCCTACACAAAGTACTTTGATCCCCAGGGATGTGCCGGTCACAGCAACAGATTCACACGTAACACACATTTAAAGGAATATTATCACCAGAAAAAGAAGTTGTTTTTTTTTTTGTGCTTTATAACATTGCATACTGCATAGTACAATAGACCTGCATTGAAAAAATACATTTATATCTATGCAACCAGCAAATGCAACCCAATAATAATAATATTTTTTTTTTAAAAATCAAGATTCTACTTTAAAAGATAACAAAACCTATTTTTGCAATTATTATGTAGGAAAATCTGCCACGCCAATACATGAAGTGAATTTTACAGTTTGCCGTTACTGGAAGTTAAAGAAACCACCAGGGAAAAAGCAAAAAACAAAGTTTGTCAATGTAAAAATAGAGGCAAGCGCATTAAATCTTGCTGGCAGTCAAGCTGTCCACTTTTGTCCAGTTTTGGAAGGGGGTGGGATCATTTCTTCTTGATTTCCAGGCGGGCAGATTAGAACCACGATCAGTCACCACTGCCTGTAATAATCTCATGTAAAAACCCATTCTCTTTCTTAGGGTATCTTTATAACAGTAAGAAAACCTAGCCTAGGGCAATGGCAGATTAGGCTTTTTTTAAGCTGTCGATGAAGCAGGCATCCTAACACTAGCAAATATCAGTAAAACACATTGCTTTGACTTCAATGGTGACTGTGACAAACTGTCTGGTGACTTTTTATGTAAGCGGCAACCCCAAACTCTTGGCAGCTTATGTGAAAAGTCGCCAGGTGATTTGACACAGTTACCACTAAAGTAAATGGGATGAGTTTTACTGCCATTATCACAGTGGCTTTACCTTGGGAATCAAACGCTTATTCTGATATTGCCCTTAGGCTACAGTCTCACTAACTAATCACTGTACATCAATGCGGCCTTGTGAGCTTATCAACAAGGTGATTCAGAGGAGAGAAGAATAATACAGTGATGTTTATGGATGTGC
The DNA here is from genome assembly GCA_019650415.1 of Pipa parva. Classification (NCBI taxonomy): domain Eukaryota; kingdom Metazoa; phylum Chordata; class Amphibia; order Anura; family Pipidae; genus Pipa; species Pipa parva. Next base: position 6,969 of record WMED01015171.1, on the reverse strand, counting down.
TAGAAATGAAACAAAATGATTTAAAATGGCAGATTTACGGATGATAATTTAACTTTAACTTGGTCTCATCTATTCCTGTAGTGATAAACCAAAATGATGGGACGCCGGCTTAATACTACTGCTGGTTTACATCACAGATCAAAACTGGATTCCATGATGTATTATTATTACAAATACAAAATGTACCAAATTTATAAACAAATTTCAAAGTACAAGAATAAACTTGCAGAATCTAAAGTGGAGTTCGACACCACACCTTTACCCCATGCCATTTCCCTGGGTGGCACACCTGAGGACAGTTTTACAAATTTTCTGAGCCCAAGATGCTCAAGCATTTCTTTTAAACACAATAAGTTCCAAACGCGTAAAAGTAGGTTACTCACGAGCTAGGAATGCACAGATAATATTACATATGTGCTCTGTATCCGTCACAATGTTGAGAAATTCTAGGAAGAACCCACTGTGTTAGGCAGGAAATGCTTATCAAACATTTGGACATGAAGAAAAAGAATCCCTTGACTAAGTTTTTCAACAGCATGGAAGCCAAGATTTGTGTGTGTGCAAAACAGTCCTTGTACAAAGTAAAAAAAAAAATGCATTCAAATAAATACAAGTGCACGCCTTGTGTTATCTTTTCGCCCACTTAGCCCTGCATACAGCTCGATAACTCACATTTTTCATTCAAACGCTAAGCCATAACCAGGAGCCTTTCCAAGTTCTTAATTTTACTTGGGTACAAAGTTGAAGATTTGCAAGGGGCTTATTCATAAAAGGAGGAATAGTTGCATAAAGTTCACATTTATTTTCACTTCCTCATAATAGAGCAGGGATGGCGAACCTATGGCATGCGTGCCAGTGAGGGCACGCAGAGCCCACTCTGTTGGCACACGAGCCATCGGCAAACCCTGCCTTCAGTACAGGCCGCAGACCCGATCTGACAGTTTTCAGGCCGGATCCATGGCCTGCACTGAAGGAGAGCACACTCGCAGGAGAGCTCTCCTCCCCCAATGTGTGCGCGCTCCTTCCCCAATGCTGGTGTGATGACGTCACTTACCAATGCCGGCACTTCGGGGGACGCGCTGGTGGGTGACGTCACCTTTTTGGCACTCCGTGCCAAAAAGGTTCCCCACCCCTGTAATAGAGTATTCAGCAAACTCTGCAGTGTGGCGAATTAGAGACTAAATTAACATTTAGTTAATCCGGTGGCAGATTTACAGAGCACTTCACACCACTTTAGGTACACAGGGAATTTGACTATTTTTCAAGCATCAAAGTCTGTCACAGTAGCAAACTCGACAAGGTGTATTATGTTGCATTCATCAGTTTTACTTTGGCAGATTGAAGTGGTGAATTAGGGGGCTGATGGCGGGGCTCCTAATGTACGACTGACTATGCCACACTACTCAAGAGACTGCTAATGACACAATCGCGTCTTCGCTATGGGAATCCTCCGTTTAGTGAATAAGGAATAGAGAATAGAAACCCAAAGTGATGAGAATTTTTCTAATTTTCACTTTGATTAATAAGCCCCTCACTGTTAAATAGAAATTCTTACCTCATTTAATCCACTTTATACCATGGCTGTCATGAAGGATGTCAGTCATCCCAACCCTTTAATCAGGTTCCCATGTCAGGTGAGTGACATTATCTCTTTTATAACCATGTTGTAAAATATTATAGGTACATTTCACAACTTCTCAAACTCTACAGAATTTTTTTTTTATTGCCTATAGGTTTTTGAAACTTGAGATAAGTAAAGTAGTATTGAAAATAATAATACTACTAATTGTACAAATTCTTGCTTGCATTGCAGCCGATTTACCAGCTTCTTTACCATACCAGTTCTACCGAACTTTATATATCATACAGGTTATAAGAAAACTAAAATACCACCAGAACTTGTTGAAAGCTATGGGGCAATAAACTATTGTTTTCATCAGTGCAGGTTGTTGAACTTACTAGTACAAAGCTACATGCAGTTTTCCATATGCACCGAATGCAAAGCTCAAATCCTCAAAATTTCAAAATAAATAAATAAATAATAATAATTTACTGCAGACTTTAGAAATTCTTTAGGCAAAACTGCATTTTTTTCATTTACAAAAACCAGTAAACTGCTGGATGGGGTGAGTTAGCCACTTTGAAACTGTGAACAATGACCAATGCAGTGGGCATGTTAATACTAGGTTCAGTGCATACCATAATCCTTACTTTTCATAAAACTCACTTGTTGCACTGTTTGACACAAAGTCACACAAACAGAAGCAATTGGCACTCTCACAAAAACATTCTGCTTTTGCCTTAAACCAATAAATACTGTTTATTTTAATTTTAGAAGTTACAAAACTTGTTGTGCTTGCACAAGGAAAGCTCATTTTTGCCAATACAGAAAGCAAGCAAAGAGTGCAGAAATCATGGAGGTCTCAGGCCACAGAACCAGCTTCTGCAGAGAGGAAGGAACAAAAGAAAAAAAAAACCTTGTTGCGGAAATAGAATTAATTTTTTTGTTAAAAGGATACTAAAAGCTAACAATGTTACAGCTTTAAAGAAGCTGGTGTCTGAGGCAATGGTTTCAACAGAGCATGTGTGAAAATCAGCACTGAGTATATGCCTCATTGATATTCTCCACTTAATGGACCATGTGACATTTTCCAACCAGTCAGAGATCATTAAGCAAATAATGAGAATCCATTATGGTGTCTATGAGTTACTAGCACCAGCAGTTCTAGATAGCGCTCCAGCCAAAAAGTACTGATTTTCTGCTTCTCATGATATAGCAGTTTAGGCTGGCAGACCCTGTACTTACGGCATATCGGTTATTGTATGATGATTTTTAATTTCTCAGCTGCACTATCAGTGTGTAAATCAGCTGTTCTCAACCTAGTTAAGACTGCGACCCCCCTGCGATGATGTCACACGCTGATGTTTGAACCAGACGTCATCGCGTCACGTGGTGACGTTTGGGCGCAACGTCATCATGTACGCGTATCACGTGATGACGTTTGAGCCCAACGTTACCATACATGAACCCTTATATGAAGGGACCTGCACTCACTACCGGATTCACAGCGTGTTAGCGACCCCTGTGAGAGCATTGTTTGGCCCCCAAAGGGGTAGCGACCCACATGTTGAGAACTGCTGGTGTAAATGCCTATGCCATCCCTGTGCCATACTTTCTAATGATGACCCCCATCTTCACACTATTAGTATTATACATACTAATTTGCAGAATTCAGACCTTCCCTTCTTTGGAGTCATGGACAAGGGTCTTTACTGTACTAGTAACACCAGAAAAATGAAAACAATTGATTTGGATTAGCATGGGAGTTATACTTACATATTACTGGTAAGACTATTTTATTGAAATTAAGCTAATGATTTTATTATTTGTACTTTCTTGTGGTTGCAGCCATCTGCTTAGTAAACAAACCCCCACATAGTCCTAATGTTTCTTATGAAATGTGTGACAATACATATTCATAAAGTGCTTTTTTACATTTCTCATGTTATTGCTCCTTTAATGTGTATACACAAGACATCCCCTCCCCTAACCCCACACCCACCCAAGGCTCTGTTAACATCTAAATTGGTTTATTTTTCCCATACTTATTTGGCTATGCTTAAATGATTGCTAGTTATTATAATGTGGGTTGGCATATAGCCATAGATTGATAGGGTAGTTTTCACTTTTCCGCAATACATTCTTAGCATTTTACAGTGGTTTATGATTATTTTTCACTGAAGTACCTAATAACTGTGTACTCCCTACTCTATAATGTATTTCATCTTAAAATGCATGTAAACTATTCTTTGTAGTATAGTCTGTTAAAAGTTTAAAAAGTAACTGTGTCTTTAATCCTCCACCCTCACACAATAGTAATTAGATACAATATATTTGCATAATAACAGCAATGAAGCAGATCTCAACCACTTAAAGGAGAACTATACCTGAAGTACATTTAAACTTGTAACAATGTACCTTATGTATAGAGTTTAGTATGTCAGTTTAGGGTGATCTAGCCCTATGGCAGTAATGATCTGCGCTATCAAAGATGTAACCAGAGGCTGACATCTTTAAAATCATGGCCAGCCTAAACCCTTAGCCACTGGCTCAACACATGCTCAGTGTGCACTTCTTAGGGACTGATAAAGTTAAGACTGTCAAAAATATATAACTAACTCTACAAAGCAAGAAAGAAGAGTATGTTAGTATTTGATCCTCTTTTAATTTGTACTAAAACTTAAGTCAAGGAAAAAATAAAGTATCTGTAGTTCTGTGTCTTCACTTCATCCATATAAAAGAAATTTACGCCATACATGCTGCAAGGCTCTGCACCAATAAACTGGTATATTTGCAAAACACATGTAGCATTGATACACTCACCCCCACAAACTAAAATATGGGGAGATATTGAGAACTCCCTACTACCGAACAACTCATCAAATCAGTCATATGGTTACCTGTGAAGTTCTGCCCTAGAATCACACCAAACACTTTGGGTATCACTAAACTATCCATAAACTGCTGTGATAAAACCCTAAAACAGTACTCGTTTATCAACCAAATATCCACACTCAC
>WMED01015170.1:0-11133 GCA_019650415.1 Pipa parva | reverse complement strand
TGGGCAGGCGGTGCCCCTAGCATTTGCCTACTCTGCCTAATGGCAGAGCCGGCACTGGTCATGGGCATACAGTTCAGAGAGTGCTGCAGAAAAAAAATATTTAAATAGAAGGTTTTATTGAGTGCGCCGCCCCTTTAGGTCTGGGGGTTAATGTTTATCCATTAATTAAAGATTTTATGAATGTGAAGTTATGTCCCTGGGTGGAATTGTGGGTAGCTCTGTGGACTCCCTGGTAATCAGCATGGCTCAGCTAACAGAAACATGCCAATAAATAGTTACCAGTTTACTATATATATATATACACACACAGAGACAAGTAACTCATGTATAGATTACTATACAAAAATGATCATGTCATTTTTATCTACAATCTGTAACAGGCCACACAAATGGAATTCAGCTGTGTAAACAGCAACACACCCATGCAGTCTGTTCCTTATCATTGTGAGCCAACGGATCTCTATAAACAAAATGAAAAGGCCTAATTGTCCTTCATCAGGAGTGGAACCATCCAACAGAATAGACATCTGGTGTTCCATAAAGCTACAAGCTGTAAACATTCTTGTCTCTATCCTTACTGTCACTTCTGAAATCATCTGGAGAGCATAAAAAGATCCTGATTACAGGGCAGCTCCATCTATTCCCAAACAAAATCTCAGAAGATTTTCAAGGATTAGAATTCTAGAAAATTTTCTATTTCAATGGAGATTGTTAGACAGGCCAAAAAAAATCAACATGTGAGATAGCTAAAATGGCTTATGGGACAGGATTAAAGGGGATGTTTAGTTAAACCAAAAGCAGCGATTATTCTAGGATGCCTGCATTTTTCTCCCTTTCGTTTTCAGCTTTTTAAAGTCAAATGGGCTTATTAATGAAAGTCTGAATGGTTGTGTAAAGTTCTGGATTTGAGTCAATTTGCTACATTTCCAACTCTACTTATTCATATAATTCTGCAACATGGCGAATTTGCATCTAATTCAGATAGTTACAACTGCTGCAGACCTAAGGAGCACTTCACGTTACTTTGTGTCACATGCAGTGGGGAGGGGGTGGCGCGGGATGGGGGCACCAGGGGAGGGGGCGCCTAGGGCGCCAATAGAGCCAGAGCCGTCTCTGGTCACATGTATTTCTACTATTCTTCAAGCGTCACAGTCTCTCAAATTAGTGAATTCGGCAAGGCATACTGCTCCAGCTTCATCTGCTTGACTTTATCAGATCAGAGGGGCAAATTAGGAGATTGATGGCAGTGCTGTAGGTATAAGATATAGGTAAGGCAATTTACCTTCATTCAGAAGTGGCAATAAAGACAGCGATAAAGTTCCTTAGTGTATTAATGCAAGATAACACAAATTCCAGCGCTGGCTCCTTCTTCAAGATTTCACCAAATGTCTTATTCCAGTGTCATGATCTTCTTCACTTCCTGCTTCCTCTTCAACATCACTGATTGAGCAAGTGCAGAGCATGCGCCAATGAACAACCAGCAATGTTGAAGAGGAGGTGTGAACCTGAAGAGGATTATGATGCTGAAAGAGAAGAAATAAAGAAATCTATAATCAGGAACCAGGGCTGGAGCAAAGGAGGTGATCAGTAAATATGATTACCCTACCCTACTAAGGATCACCCCCTATTCCTAGCGAGCATTAGTTGTCCTTTAACTCTCTAAATAGGCTACCTCGTCTGTTAGGAGAAAACTGTAATAAATGTCAGCAATTTACTGTCTTTGTATAGTAAGATGGGAATGGAATGACTACAGTGTAAGGATTCTTATAAAGCAACTATGTCAACAATGGCAGGCAATTTATAATATTATAATATTATTATATTATAATAATTAATAATAGATATGGATGAACTCAACCGAATACACTAACTGTAGAGACGGAGAGAAAGGAATTTAAATTCAAAAAATGCATAAGCAGAAAGGGATTGTGGGTGTTAGATGGAGAGTATCTCAGATACACATTATAAGCCTGAGAGATAGCAGCCAAGCTGGGGACTTATTAACTAAAGGCCGAATAGTTGTGTGTAGCTGTAAATTCGCATCTATTCACCACTTCCCCATGTTTGCTTATTGATCAAACTGCGTTGTAGTGAATACGTGACCAATTCAGGCAACTATGATAGTCGCAATCTTACAGAGGATTTTGCAATCACTTTGCATTCGCATGCACAGATACTACTACTATTGATTAAGCGGCGGATTGCAATGCTCCAGATTTACATGTTTGAATTCACCATAGTGGAGAATTGTGGGGGCTAATGGTAGGTCTCCTTATTCTACTTCTATCTGACTGATGACGCCACACAATGCATGGCCGCTGTCCACTTGTTCAACAAGTCTGTTCGCTGCCTAGTCAGTAATGAAAAGTGAATTTGTGACTATTTTGGAGATGACAGGTGAATTTACCCATTAGTCAATAAGCCCAATAGACTCTAAGGACAGACACAGAAATAGCACTCAGCAACACGATCACACTCTTATCCTATACAAATCAATACCCAGTCAGAGACATTGTTATGAAACAACCCTATTTACCCTATTAAATGATTAAGTATCAAATTCTTCTACAGTACTCAAAAATACCTTCATTCACTACTGATCAGGAGGTCACAGCATTTATTTTACAAATCTTTTCATCGGACATAAATCCAGTGCTAAAATTTTTGAGCATACACACACAAATGACCTACTGATCCAAACGCCAACTGGGATTGCAGCCCAAAAGTAGGGATTGTTGAATAGATTAATTCCTGACTATACGCACTTCTCCAACTTCAATTATTCAACAAAGAGTGTTATTTTCTGTGATGTGTTGAATTCCCTCTCAGTTTGCGGTATTATGGCGACCACATAGTGACACAACTTTTTACGTTTTTTGCAAATGAGTCAATGCTTCAGGCTTTCATCATGTGCCAAAAGGTGAATTCACGTAATCAATGAAACAATACACAATTTAGTACTGCCACACTGCTAAATTCACTCTTTAATGAATAACCCCAAAATATGGTGTGCCTATTACAATACTTCTCCATATTTCTCTCTTTATTGGTATTTAAACAAGTGGAAAAGGTTATACTAAGCTGGGCCCACCTGCACAGGCTACATCTGTCTTTAGTGACACCAGGGAATATTTATGTTTAAGAGAAAGTCAATGTGCTTTTACACAGGGTTGGAATGGAAAGTTAGTTTACTTTACAGTTTAATATCAGAAGATGAACAGGAGATTATGACATCACTGTCTACAGATGAGCTTCAGTAACTACTTACAGTTCCAGAATCAGCACCATCTCTGATTTGCTTGCAAAGACATCATGCAACCTCATGATGTTTGGGTGTTCCAATTGCTGCAGGATGAACACTTCTCTTTCCACTTGTTCTCGGTCTAACCCCATCCTACTGCCTTTGCATTTCCTTGTTTTTATGAACTTGCCAGCATAGTAGACTCCTGTGCTCTTTTCTTTGCATTTCTTCACTTCACCAAAGTGACCACTGGAAAGAAATAAAAATGATCAGAAATAGCAATGAAAGCCCAGGGCTTTCTCCTTCAACCAATAATAGGACAATCCATAGATTTGTTTGCAAACCATGTGTAGTCTTTATACACCAGAAAGAAGTGGTCTGCTGGAAATTAGACTGCATTTGGATTTTCTGATACTTCATTATTATATTTGACATGCTGCTAGATAGTTAGGTGCAACCATTTGGTTGTACACATTTCATTTAGATAATTCTTGCCCAGTAATGGCACTAACATAGCTTCCCATGACTCTAAGCCTAAACTCCTACTGTTTGGATCTTTGTCCCAGAAAAACAGGCCAATATTTGTAAAAAAAGCCTCAATTGTAGGATGGAAGAGGCAGCCATGTCCTAAACCAACGTGTTTTACCATATTTAATTGAAAAATACTGTTAGGTCACAAGCTTTCCAAACGATACATCTTACAAAGTCACATGAATGATCTTACAGTAAATAACAGTATAGAAAGAGAATAAAATAAAATGGGATGGGGTGGTATTGTTAAACAGAGGAGAAGAATATATATGAGAATTTTGGGAATACAGTTTCTAGAATTCTCTATTTAAATCTGCAATTAATGGATTCGAGGTTTCAGAGAGTTATGGTGAAGAAGTAGTCAGGAATAGTTTTGGAAACTAACTACCGGTAGCAGGTTAGCCTATGCTCCTGGAAGTGAGATAATTATCACTATTTACAATCCCCAGCAAAGTCCACTACTCCTGCCTGTATTTACTGAGTAGGGCACCAGATCTCTATGTATTAACATGAATCACTTTCATCCTTCAAGAAGCCACATAGAGCAGACAATTAAGCTAGCCAAATCATATACACATTACAAACAAAAAAGAGATTTATAACATATAACTCTAGAGTCCACTTGACTGGTGAAGGTTTGATGGACAGATTTACTATTCACCCCTTATACCAACTTATCCCATTTATACAAAATGACACATGTTGGGATTGAAAGGCCACAGCATTATTTAGTAACAATTTAACACAACATGTTAACATAATTCCACACAACTCTTCATAGATGGTCCCTTGATTTTAAGCCGAAGTCGCAATCACACCCACATCCCCCATCAGCCGCATACCACCAGCTCGACAGGCAAACTGGCCACTAAAAAGGGACCCCGTGCCCTGTGTTAGCCCTTGCGCACCATTATATTGACTTCCAACCTATTAACTTTATTAACTTCTATTCTTCTTCCTGACCAACTTTTTGGGGCCATCACCTTAAATGCTGTGACAAATTCTTCCTAGTGCTCTATAAATTGGGGAGGGGGGTTGGGAGACTGCTTCTTCTCACTCTCCCACTTCTTCACTGCCCGCCCCCAAGTTACTTCTTCCTGTCCTCCAACCTCCCGGTCATATCCGCCCTCCTGTAACTGGCCGGGCTCCCTGACAGCATTGAGAAAGAGGTGAAAATCCTTCCGAAGACACTGGGTAATGGGTAATGCAGATACACTTGGGGAAATAATATGGTTAGTGCTTAATTCTGCTAAATTGTTAAATAAAAGTTACAAGTGTGGAGGGGGTACAATTCTTTGTCGTGCCCTCTACTGTTTAGAAGACATTTAAGTTATCCCCTCTGTCTTGTTTGAGCTTCAACCCAATGGGAGGTTTGACCTCGGGTTAGTGGCATCAGCAAGCTGCTGCTCTTTTCTCAGGACCAGGAAGTCATGCTCAGAGCCTGGTGAGAAGCGATCCCTTGATAGGAAAAAAAAAATACCCAGGTAAACCCCAGTGTGACTATGGGAGTAGTTATATTTTATTTCAGAATTTTTTACTACAGATCATCCAGTCAGTTATATAAAACTGCTTCTGCGCATGCTCAGTTTGCTGAAAATCCAAAAGGAGATGAAGAGAATCGCAGCACTGTGCAGGGCAGAATAAATTGTCTTGTTATTCAGAGCAGGAGACAGCCCTAATCCTAACGGACTTTACTTCTCCTTAAGGCCACAGATCTCAGTAAAACAGCTGCAGTCTTTGAACTAGATTGTTTGGATACTATTCTAATTCATTTTTCATATCATTGGCTAGTGCAGGGGTCGGAAAACTTTGCACAGAGGGAGCCATTTCCCTCCCTCCTCCACTGGGGAGACATTTTTATGGAGCCAAAAATGGGGAGGAGCGCACTTTCCCGTTCACATGACCTGCCAAAGTCCTATCAGAAGAAGCATTGGAGGTCATGGATGTGGCAAGGGAGATGTGCTCAGAGCCTCGGTTTGCTGACCCCTGGGCTAGTGAATGATCTTTGAGCTAGGGACCCCCATGGACGTTCGGTAAAATATATAATGCCTGTTTCTTCTCTTGTTATCTGTCTACTGCACTTAAATCTGATATCAGTGCTTGGTCACTTGTCTGCTTCATAAGTATTACTCATAACCTCACTAGCACAGAGCAAATACGATTCCATACCAGCATCCAGCTCCAGTTAAAGGGACAGGCAGCACTAAATAACAATACATATAACTAAGTCTTCACAATGAATTCATATATAAACAATGCAAGCTCTTCTAAACATACCTTGTTAAAGCCTTACTTAAATGACCGGTATCACAAGAAGAATGGGTAGTCATGGCAGTTACTCGTATGCAGTACTAGAAATGACATCGAGTTGAATTCCTCATTTTTATTGGTTTGTGCTGCTTGTAATCAAATTGGGCTTTGTGGGGCACTTCATTAATATGCATTATCTAAATTTCCATATTAAACAATAGAATTAGGTGGGGGGGCTTGATTACCTAACAGATTAAAGACGGCTGCATCTGCAAGGAGGGAAAACAACTCAAAATAATACAAATCAGGAATTCAACTACAAAGATAACATTTTTACTAGTAATATGTAGGAATAACCGCCATGCTAATAAAAATGGGATTTTAAATCTTGTTATGGTGTTACCGTTCCTTTAAAGGCTTCCATTCCAAAGTTTATGATCAGCAGCTGATTGGGTAGATGTACATGTCAGAGCAAGGGGCAGGGCTTGCAGGTGTAAATGGCATCCTTTTTATATGGTCAGTATAACTGTTTCAGGATTATAAATTATTTTGCATTATAATTGAGGACTCACAGCTATCAAAGTTACCTTCAGTGTTCCTAGCTATGTATTTGGAATACATGATGATAAATAGATTGGGGTAATGGCATTAAGGGGGTTATTGGCTAAAGTCTGAATTGTTGCATAATGGTGTGAATTCGCCAGCTAAAGACAGCCGCAATAGACTGCTACTGTCGCAGTCGCTGCTTTATAATGAGAATATTTTCACTGTCGCGATTTACTATGGAAACATTGTCACGATCGCAACTTTACAATGGGAAATTTATCACAGTCGCAGATTTGCTATGGAAATTCGCTGTTTAAGAATTCGACAGTCGAATTCTCACTTTAGTCAATAACCCCCTAAGTCTGTAGCCTGATCTGAAGACCGTTCTCTTTGAAGGGAGTGCTAGGGCTGACCTGGTTTGGACCGACTTCTCATCAGCTAAAGAATTATAAAATAAATCCACTGTGTCTCTTATTTAATCAGCACTTGTAGAAGGCATTTGAAACATGATAATATTGAGGTTCTACAGCTTTCATTCCACATGCCACCCAGAAACATACAATACATTATTTCTTGTGCTTAGTGGCCAAGCTGCACCTAGTGGGTACACAACCCTCTTCTAAAACTCTTTGGTAGGACAAAGGGCTGCCCATGCTTTCCTGACTGACACTTTCAGAGTCCTTAGAACAGCGGTTCTCAACCTGTGGGTCGCGACCCCATTTGGGGTCGAATGATGATTTGCCTGGGGTCGCCTAAGACCATTGGAAATATAAGGATTAAATGGGGTTGCCCAATAATAATTAATAAATGGGGGTCGCCAAATCAAGGGGAATTATACTAAAGGGTCACGGCAATAAAAAGGTTGAGAACTGCTGCCTTAGAACATCCTTTCACTGAATCCACTTGTACTTCCTGCATTGATCTCACCCTCAGATACAGGTGACCAAAGACTTTCCTATATAGGAAAGACTATATAAGTCTCATATACAAGATTTCATTATAAAGGGGAAATGACATGTCTTGCAATACAACAATTTAACGCTACCTATGCTGATAACATTTTCTATAAGCTAGGCAAGGGAAAATATAAATAGAAAACAATATGTTTTGAACTAATCTTAAAAGGGATATTAATACCAAAGAGTTTTAGAATAGCCCCACAAACTCATTGAAATGAACATGATATAATAATATATAATATTGTTTTCACCATTTTATTTTATGTGTGTGTGCAATAGTATGTGTGTAATATGATTATAGATTTGTAAATTATAGATTTTATTTTAAATGTCATATTATTAACAGGAACCTTAATCTTTCATCTGACTATTCATGCCCTTAAAAAATACCTTTTATTTTAATACATGTGCTTATTTAGATAACACATTCTAATATATAATATAATATAATATATCTGGGCTCTACAAAATTACACTGCTCCCTTGTTTTCTATGGAATATTGGCTTTAGGTAGAGCTTTGGCTATTAAATAATTCAGCAGGTAATGAATGATTCATAGATGTTTTATGTAATGAATGTTAACAAGTCTCTAGAAGCAATGGGGATTAGTGATACAAAACCAACCAATACAGATCATATTAATATGAAGTGTTACACATTTACACTTCAAAAACTGACTGCTGACAATTAGTTTTATTATACATAATTAAAACAAAGAATGTTTTACTGAATAGCTGAGGATTTAGTTAGTTAATGCAAGAGAAAATCACCACAATCCACTCCACCCAGACTATTTGTCCTAGTCAAAACTGGCAGACATAGTACCAGTTCTTTTGTCCTGGGTGCTTAAAATTTAAAAAAATGACCAGTGGAGTCAGTCTTATACTTTTGTAACAGCACAAGAATGTGATAACAATAGCAGCACTTCACATAGTTATAAAGCCCATATTTTGATTGTGCAAGCTCTAAATGCAAAGCTCTTTCTCTGATTGGGCAAGATATACACTTGGAAATGAGGCAAAGAGGATGGGAGCTGAAAATTATAGTGGATGTCCATGTCTGAACTGACCAAGCCTAACCTGGTTTGGCCAGGGTCTTAAACCTATTTATTCCTGGCTGGGGTTAGCCTACCCCTTCTAACATTGCACTTCCTACAATAAGAGTCCTTTTGTTCTTCTATAGTCTCTAGGCAGTGAGGGTAGAACCTTTCATGTTTTGTTTTTTTTAAACAGATGGTAGCAACAAAAAATATTGAGCAACCCAAAGCATCACCTGGAGTTAAAGCAGGGGTCTCAAGTACATGGGCATGCAGTCCCTAAGGCGGTCATCTGCAGCCCGTGGAGCACCTAAGCTCCAGAGACAGCAGTGAATAGGCTGAGGGAAGGAGTGTACCAGACATGGTCCCTTACCAAGTGTTGGTAAGGATGTGGAGGTTGGTGGCACCACAAACTGAATTTGAAAGGAATGAGATTTGTCAACCTCAGATTTATTCTATGTGTGGCCCATTTACCTGTTTGAGTTTGGGAGCCCTGAGCTACAGGAATTAACTTTAGCTGGTTCATGTATCAGTCTATTCCAGTGATGGCCAACCTTTTGAGCTCGGGGTGTCAAAATTCATCAAAAAACAGAGCATAACTCAGGTGGTGTGTCACTTCTAGAAAAATCCATACTTGGCAGCATCAGCATCCGGAGGCGAGGCTACTCTCCTACTGAGTGCGCAGCAGGAACAGCTCCATGACGTGTGTCAGCAAAAACGTATCAGTGTGTCACCTCTGAAACGCATGTCATAGGTTAGCCATCACTGGTCTAGTCAGTGAAAACAAAGACCCAAGTAATAGGTTAAGGAATCCTACCCAGTAATGAGGCAAGTGAATTGCAAGACTGATGGGAAATACACAAGAGACTGTGCGGTATCTGTCAGTGATGGGAAAAGAACCTCATTGGTGAACTGATATAAAACTTCACATTATCATGGAAGCTGTAACACTCCCTTGCCTGTAAATATTCATCTCCATAAACGGATATAGCCTGCAATCTAATTTAATGTTAAGTATGGAGAAGTCCTTGGTCAAACACTGCTGGCTAATATTAAAACATTTATAGTTTCCCTTTAATAGTGACACCTTGCCCTGCATACAAATGGAATATAAACATCATAACATTTCTTGTTTATGGCTGTTCATTCTCACCTGCCCAGTTTCTCCAACAACTCGTAGAGATCCTCAACATTCTCGTGCTTAAATGCAGTCATGTTTGGTTTAAACACTTCGTCGTCCAAGTTCAGAATATCTTCGCAGTCCCCTGCTGACCTGTTCTCTCCCTGGGAAGACTTGGGAAATGGGAAGGCAAACAGATTTAAAAAAAAAAACATAATAGACCAAATGTGAGAGCGGCTCTAATCTCCCTCATTTTTCCCATTAACTTATTTACTATAATTACAAAGCCTCGTCAATTACCTCACACATGCAGTAAATCCATCTCTGACTATACAGATGAACAAATTACTGTTTTGTTCTAAAATGTCCCCATTTTCCCATGAAACACGCAGTAATCTCAATTACTCTTCCTGTTTTCCATTTCAAAAGCAGGCCAGCTCTTATCTACACTGTGAATTGTATTTTTTTAGCTGATAAACTGCAAGGCTAACGGAATCAATTATTCCCTTGCAAAAATTAGACTGTATTGCTGAGGTTTTGTTTCCCTGATAATTAATGTTTACATGCTGAAATAACTGATGCTTAGAGAGAAACTCACTGCGTTTCCTTTATAATAGATAATAATTTCAAATATGAGGTCATAATGGTGGCAGCAACCAGGTCCAGAACCCCAGGTAGCTCAGCTGTTCCACCATACCACTGCCTCCACAAACTATCTGCACTTGGTCTATCTCCGGTCTTGGTAAGCAAACCTTTTTTTTTTGATCTGGGGAGGAGTTGCTGCAGGGACAGGGTGTTTTTGTGACATCACAAGGTCCACACCCCCGTCCCCATTAACATAGCTGGCCACAACCAGTGGTGTAACTAGCCACTCTGGAACAAGATCACTACATTGTACCTAAATGAACCCTTTCACCTAAATACTAGGAGTAATATTCACCCAGAAAAAAAATAATACACAAACCTGTAAAACCTAAATGTAGGTGAGAAAAAAGGTAAACAAACCTAAGTATGCTTCAAATGCCTAAATAAGATCAGTTTAAACCATTACTGAAATATAGTATCCTTGTCTGCTTTTAAGGAGTCATTAATGGAATTGACCATGTGGAATTAATTAATTGATAGTATCTTGTAGATAGAAGCACTCTAAAAGAATTTGCAACTTGTCTTCAGATTTTTTGCCATTTCTGAATGACTTTTTTCTTGTTTCCATTAAAATGTTTTTCTAGTTTCTAGATTCCATTAACGTAGCATCCAGCTGCTGAGTTAAGGCTTGATTATACTACAAGGTGGCATTCTCTATGTTTATAGGAAAGAAAGTTTCTACACTGGCATAGAAAGAGGTTCTTTACTATATGAGCAGTGAGGCTATGGAACGCTCTGTCTGAAGAAGTTCAAAAGGGGTTTGGATGCTTTCCTTCAGTGTAAGAACATTACAAGTTATGGGTAC
>WMED01015169.1:0-13747 GCA_019650415.1 Pipa parva | reverse complement strand
CTTTTTAAGTGGTGGAACTTGCACTATTGATGACTGACTAAATACTTTTTATCCCCACTGTATTGGTTGTATCCAAATCCACGTCACTGCTTTACAGGAAGCGTTTTTCTCACGGTAACAGCTTCCTGGTTTTGGACTCTGTTTTTAGTTACTGTGCGAACAGTCATCTGTTCAATGTAGTAACTTTCTGAAAGGATCTAACATGCTTGTCTGAATGGGACTGAATGAAAAACTATAAAATATATAAACTTTAATCATAGATGGGATTTTTACTCCCTTTAATTGACTTTTTGTAAAAAAAAGACCCTTATTGGAACTATCTTCTAGCTTGTATAAACTGGCAGGGTCAATCTTATATTTATTTTATTATACAACATATTATTAGGGATTTAAATATTAAGGGCTTACTAAACCCCCATTTTGATTAATGTTTAGATTACATATACATGGAAACAGAGCACACATTTAACCTTGTGTATCTCTGCGGAGACAGCCTGCTCACATCTGATAGGAACTGGCAGTGTGTCCAATAAACTGAGGGTACACTAAACATTCTAATCTGCACAGTTGTTCATTAAACGTAAAACACAAGCTAATGAGTATATTTTAGAGAAACCGTAATCAATGGCAATTGCCACATATAAAACTCAAGGATATGATTTGTCCCGGAAAAAAACATAATTAGAAGTGTCCTCAGAGAAAGCTTGTGTTTTAATCCTCATTAATGATCATGGGAAGAAAAATCAAAGCAACTATACATAGGGGAATCATTTTACATACATGTGGGTTTGTAGCAGTTTTCATTCTTTCAATAGCTGTGAAAAGCACTGTACCTGTGTTTTGTCAGATACACGAGACATAGGTCTGTTAGAAAAATGTTTTTGAAAAGTTAAACTGGCAGTTGGAAAATTTCCTATAGGTTTTGCATGAACATATTACTTTGCCTGCAAGAGTCATTTTTTTTCTTTTATTCTTTAATGTTTAATCATTCTTATTTTCTGCTACTACTAAACATGTGTGATTGGAACAATCACTTAATAATAGCATGGATTCAGGAACCGACCTCTCAAAATGGACGTTGGGGTTTATTTCTCTTTAAGGAAAACCCATATATGGAATAATCGATAAGCAATTTAGATTCACTTACCTAATTATATTAATTTAAATTATTTATATACACCCTGTGTTTGCTTTGAATATCTTGTACTTGAAATGATTAGAATTCCAATGAGACAACATGTGTTGTCATGGATACTAATAGCAAAGGGATTCTAATGTGACTAAATAATCACCTTCCTACTGTAGTAGTTCAGTATATTCTACTTGTACAGACAAATCTACTTTTACTAAATAAAAATGTATCCTAAATGATTTACTCATTTCTATATACAATCCATATTGTTTTAACTTTTTTTTTAGTTTTTCATTGCCAGAATATCTTTCCAATAATTTTTTAAATCCAGTAATTTATTATAAATTAAAATAGTAACAAATGTAAATGAAACAGCATTTGATTATGCATGCAAAATTCTACTTCTAGCCTCACTTTACTTTCATATGGAGTCAGTGCCAAAGAGCTGACATTTCAATATGATTTGCTTGGCTAGAAATGTGTACCCTTGGAATCCTTTTTTTGAAGAAATGCATGAAAATATTCTGAATGATGGGTCAGGCATACAGGTACCAAGCTGCCTTTAAAAATAGCTTTGTCTTATTCAGATCAGTAGATTTATATGTATTTATTTGATGGCTGTAGAGATGGACAGTCTGCTCAGAGATGACTATTACCTTGTGTTCAGTTATTTAACTGTTACTCAAACTGCGGCTGAATGAAGTCACAATCTAATTTCCTTCAAAAATGAAACTTAAATAACCAAATTACTAATCATGACCAGTAGAATGCTGGGAAGCCCATTAAAGGGATAATTCAGTAGTCTGAAAGCATGGCATTCCAGAAAAGCTTGAAGAAGGTTCTTCAACAGATTTCCAGGCATTCTGCTCCACTAATAACATGATTAAACAGGTGAACATGGAGCCACAGAATAGAATAGAGTTTATTTCAATCAAACAACATGTTTTAGACTTCAGGGAATTTTTATTATCTTTTATTTGATAAATCCAGAATTGACAGGTTGGTAGAAATGTGTGCAATCTCAACTGGCAGGAAGAGCACATTGTTTATGTTTAACTACTGTATATAGGGCTTTTGTAGTCTTCTGCAAAATAATAAAAATCCACTGGTACATTTCAAGTTCAGTATACTTCCACCAAGACCTATGTTCTCAACCCATCTCATAAAAGAGAAAAAAACAAAACAAATTAAAGGTGTCCCGAGTGTGTCTGGCAACTTCTTGTGTATCCATTAGTTAACATGCAGGGATGAGCAGGTGTTGAGGGGGAAGAGAAGAAATAGTCATAGCCACTTGGCATGAAAAATTAAAAAAATAAAACTTCAGTGCCAAGTTGTAGGTGGATATAGACACAAAATGCATTTTTTTTTCATTTTAGAATCCTTTTTATATGTAATAAGCCATTGTGTAACTGGAGATACATATACCACCATGTAGAACTTATGAGGACTATGCTGTTCAAACCCAAATTCCCCCAGTCCCAGCTAGTCCTATAATCCCACCCCTATAGCCAACTGTATCATTTCCTGTGTGTGAGATTAAGTTTTGGACCAGTAACCTCAGGCACAGGCACTTGGCAAGTGGCTATACTCGCTCCCTCTGAACCTACATTTATTGACAGTAACAAATAACAGTCCCACAGTTCTCACTGCTTGCATTGCCAAACACAGGAATATCCAGAATACATAAAGCCGATGTTGTTAAACTAAGAAAGGGTTTAAATTAAACTAAATACTCTTTATGCAATGGTCTTTTTAATTCTTTAGGTAACATGTCAGGAATCTCTGAGGGAGGGGCTAATTTTTAGATACTTTTTTCTCTAGTCTTATTTCACTACAGAAATTCTGAAAGGCTAAGAACCATAATTCCTATAGCCCAGTAGTAATTATTAGTCCGAATTAACATTTTGTAAATATATATGTATTTAAAAAAAAAAGTACCTTTAAACAGAGTTTCTCTTTGTCATCTTCCCTGTCAGCCTTGTCTTTTCTCTCCTGGGTCGGGTGTTTATGGTTGACATTATAGCTCCTCCAATTAGATCCCGCTAGATCCTGATCTAAGGCAAATCTCTAAACTGGGAATATTCACAACTGACTTTGCTACACAATGGGCAATTTGACACAATGCATCAAATCTACTTTGGGAGGTGAATGCACTATTTGGTGAATATGCCCCAGATCTCATTAAATTAGAATGCAGCACTTAAGAGTTTATATGGGTAGAGCCTAGAAATTATTGAACACACATTTATCACACATAATAAAATAAACCTGAATCAGAAGTAAATGTTTGCAAAATGATGAGAATGTCAAGAGGTAGCCTATCAACTCTGCCCTGCCAGCTCATTTACTACTGGAGAGTGTTATTGAAGGGACAAGTCAATACATTTGGGACAGCTATATCATCACCATAAAAACCTTGCAGCTACAGAATGCAATAGTTAGCTAAATGTTATTATATAGCTTGGCCCTGGTATACGTATTTCTTCTTCAAAATGAATAATCTTGAACTGGACTTCTGTTTTTCATCTGGATTGCCTTGATCTATTCCCTACAATCCATACAATTCATACTGCCAAAAGCACAAGTTGTTACTATCTTTTTTTTTTTTTTTATTAGAAATCAACTGGTTCTCTTAAAAAATCCTCAAGGAATACATCCTAATTGTAAGAGTCCTGATTATTGTATAAAATTATTATACATAATAGAATGCCATGTGTGCCAAACTACAGTGAAACACTTAAATTTGGGGGTTATTTACTAAAGTCCGAATTCTCAAACATCCCCATAGCAAATCCGCGACAATTTTTAAAGTTTTTAAACTTGTAAAGTCGTGACTGTGACCATTTTTAAAGTTGCGACTGCAACAACTTTCCATAGTAAAGTCACAACTGTGACAATATTCTCATTATAAAACCGCAACTAAGACAGTAGCAGTCTATTGCGGCTGGCGAATTCACAACTATACACAACTATTTGGATTTTAGTGAATAACCCCCTAAATGGCTCACTGTAGGGGGGGCAGCATTTTTATTAATACTTTTTATAAATTATTATCTACAAAAATTACAGACAATTTTCAGTGAATGAAATTTATTATTATTTTTTTAATTTTGTTGTTTATTATACCCTTTTCTTAAAGATCCCATATCGGATGTGTACAGTATTTCCTTTTTCAATAATATAGTCAATGTCATTTTTATCTGACCTTTAAGTTTTTGGATAACATCATTCTACATTGTAAAATGCCTCAGAGTTTAAGCAGTCTCAAAAGCTCATAATATTATCCATCACAGATGGCCAATAAAAGTACCACAAAAACTGCATTCTTTCCTGATTTAGTGCAGCCTTCTACATTAGTGTTGAGTGACTTAATGGATAATTCTTTGGTGATGTGAGAATCTGTTTAAAATGTGCATTGTTGCTGTGGAAAGCTGAAGGAGTGTACTGGAGAGCTCCTGTTTGTTATGAATGACTTCCTACTAAATTGTGTTTGTGCTAGCTCAATAGAGAATGATTCAATTTTATTTATTTATTTAAAACCTGTACAATTAATTGAGTGTTAGCAAAACATTTGTAAAAGAATGCATGTCAACTGTTATAGACAATTCAGTAATCAGGGATTCAAAGTCTTTGCATGTTTTCTTTTATGCACTTACCATTACAAGTGATCTATTGACATCATTAAAGAGGAAGAAAAATACGATGTTGTTTTACAGTGTGCCTACATTTAAGAGCCAATAGTAGTTAAAACAATGTCCATAATTCCTGTACTGACAAACAGTCTGCCTCGGAGTCTGTCTCCTCAGTTCATTGATGGAACTGTAGTTATATTGTGATTCTAATAGTTTAAAACAATGTTCATTTATAGATTGTGGAATTGTGGAGTTTATGTTTTGTCTAATGGAGAGCAGTTATTTTTGCTTTGTGAAACTCTCTCATGAAAAAACTTCTAATCTAATGGAGGGAACTAAAATGTAGCTCTGTCAGGAGTGTCGTAGTTTTAAATCCCAAAGCATAATTACTGATTGTCCTGCTGTGCAATCCATAGGGTGCTGATTAAAAACTTCTAACCTCTCTACTCCTGCAACCTTCATCTGTCCCGATGTGAGCTGTTCAATTGCTTTGTGAAAGATGTACAAGTAATACAATTACCAAAAATAGGAAGTGCCTGGGGTTTCTTGGTCTTGTTCTATTTTTTTAAAGAGAACAAAGTACAGATGTATTAGACATACTAGATTTTAAAAATGAGTAGAATTTAGATTATTTTACTCGTGACAGATAAAAATGCAGTTAGAAGTGAAGAAATCTCATCTATTTCTAGATATTTAGCAATGTTAGCCGTTGGATGTGGAGGACCTGAAACTCTCAATAACTTCAGGAATTACCTGTTTAATTATAGATCACATTGACACGTCTTCCTACTGTACTGCATAATACAGGATTACATCTGGAATTCAATCTATTATCTCGAGGCCCAAGATTGAAAATAAGGCATCCATGGAGAGGCACTGTGATGGTTAGAAAAGTAGATCTAAAGAGCAGAGCAATTTTAGCTCCACCTTCTGATGACACACTCCATAATAATTACGGTGGATTACAGCAACAACTGTATGCCTCATTTATTTCATAATTAGCATGAGCATATTAGCACTTCACTTGTCAGAATTATGCTAGTTTAAGGACTAATGTTTAACCTTTTGTTCCAGACTAGATATAATTAGTAAAGGACCACAAAAGCTGTAGTGATTTATCACAATCACATAATTGCAAAACTATTCTGATCACTTTTGTTCATGCTATATGATTAAGACAATTCTCTGTCTTAATTATCATGTAATTGTTGCCTAAGAATTAATTATAGATGTCAGTACCGAATGAATTATTTTGATGAGTAAGCATACAAGAAAAGACACTGGCACCTTTCATGATAAAACATTCACAGTCCCTCTTGCATTACGTTTTTTTACCATGATAATCAATAAATCATGAACAAAATAGATAAACAGATGCTTTAGAGCAGGGGTCTCAAACTCAATTTACCCGGGGGCCGCTGGAGGTAGAGTCTGGGTGAGGCTGGGCCGCATCAGATTTTCCACAAGAAAACAACAGATTAAAAACAATACATGGCCCTGCGGGCCAATCAGCGGCTTTGTGGGGCAATATGCAGCTCTGCTGGGTGATTTGCATCTGCTGGAGAAATTAGCATCTTTGTGGGGAAATACGTGGGTCTGCGGATCAATGTGCGGGGCACTGTGCAGCTCTGCGGGGCACTGTGCGGCTCTGCAGGGCTATGTGCGACTTTATGGGCTACCGGCGCATCTGCAAATTTAAAAAAAATTATAATTGGGGTAAATTTTATGGCTGGGGGGGCATTGTGGGGTCACTGGGGTGTTTTATTAAATATATCACACAGACACACACAGACAGACAGAGACACACAGACAGACAGAGACACTCAGACAGACAGAGACACACAGACAGACACACACAGACAGACAGAGACACACACAGACAGACAGAGACACACACAGACACACACACAGACACACAGACAAACACCCCCCCTCTCTCTTCCTACCTTAGCGACCAGCACAGCACATGGATCACTTCCTGATTTGGGCTGCTGCTGCTGTTTTTTTTTTTTTCTTTCTTACACAGCTTTATTGATATGATTACAGCCCTGCCAGGGACTCACGCTCGTTGAGAAATGATCATCGGGCCGCAAAACCATTGTTAGGTGATGCAGAGGTGGGGGCTGCAAACTGTTGTCCTGTGGGCCACAAGTTTGAGACCCCTGCTTTAGAGAATACCATAAACGGTGAGGTTAAAACATAAGCAATAGAAGATCACCCCCTAGGCTGATACTCACTTGTCAACCAGTACCCACATCTATCAGTGTTACATGTCTACATTTAAATTGCTAAGGGCGAAATTTAATAACCTCAAAAAGGCCCGATTTCATCTTTTAGAGTTTATTCCCACGAGATTCTCGTGCAAAATATTGACTTTTTTTTGGACTGATTTTTACCGATAGAAACTTTTTGATTGAGATTTTCGATTGGATTTTTCGCTGAGAAAGGTAGCCATACTGCTAATGCAAAGTATGGCTGCCTTCCCATTGAAAAATCCAATAACAAAACTCAACTGAAAAGTTTCTATTGATAAAAATAGATCGAAAAATATCGACCAAATTTTACCGATCAAACATTTGACATCTACAGGGGATAAACTCGAAAAGGCAAGGGTCGGCCATTTTTGGTTTAACAGATTTCGCCCCAAGTGTGCATTTCACAAGAATCTCTGGGACCTACCATCTTTTGTTAATCACTATGTGTAACTGGTTACAGATCCCTGGGGTGCTGGCTGGATTTGTAATGTAAATGCTTAAGGACCACTTCTAAAAAGTTACAACCTACCAATAAATTGCCTTTTACAACTTACCAATACCTAGTGGGTTCTATATGACAAGCCTTATGTCTTTCACTGTTAAACATAAACAGTAGCCGGTGTAGCTTTATTAAGCGAATAACATACCTTTCTATGTCACCTTATTCATAGTTTGCGTTGCTACTTGGACAAAATGTTTTTTGTCACTTTTGAATAAACAGTTGCATTAAGCCAGACAAAAGCCCTGCCATAAACCCCCTACTTCACCACTGTGATCTGGCAAAGTAAATTGGGCAAATTCATGGTAGTACACAATGTCAGATTCGGTACTTCAGCTGACTCCAACGCTTGCTGTATCTGTCAGTCCAACGCTTGCTGTATCTGTCTGTCCAACGCTCGCTATACCTGCCAGTCCAACACTTTGTGGTACCAGCCTGTCCAAGGCTTTGCGGTACCAGCCTGTCCAAGGCTTTGCGGTACCAACCTGTCCAAGGCTTTGCGGTACCAGCCTGTCCAAGGCTTTGCGGTACCAGCCTGTCCAAGGCTTTGCGGTACCAGCCTGTCCAAGGCTTTGCTGTACCAGCCTGTCCAAGGCTTTGCTGTACCAGCCTGTCCAAGGCTTTGCTGTGCCTGTCTGTCCAACGCTTTGCTGTGCCTGTCTGTCCTGTCTTAAAATATAATTTAGAAATGAATATGGAATAGAACACCCGAGTAAAACATTGTTAGTTTGGCTCTATAGCCAGGGATACAGTGAAATTTCTAACTTCTTTCTTGTAATGTTTAGTGCATTTCTAAAGTGTTTTCTTAAATCTAGCATAAATTAAAATGTCCCACTTTGCACCTGCTCTTATTTATTACAGAACAGTGTCAATTCCTGCATCTGTTATACTAATTAAAGTACCA
Source organism: Pipa parva (assembly GCA_019650415.1). NCBI lineage: Eukaryota > Metazoa > Chordata > Amphibia > Anura > Pipidae > Pipa > Pipa parva. The sequence goes on along the minus strand of WMED01015169.1, from coordinate 5,325 downwards.
TTTAAAAATAAACTACCAGTCTATCTGTGCTCTGCACCCACTTTCCCTTAAACTCTTTAACTCTGTGTTTTTAAAGATAGATAGATATAGATAGATATAGATATAGATAGATATAGATATAGATATAGATATAGATAGATAGATAGATACAGATAGATAGATAGAGATAGATACCGATAGAGATAGATAGATACCGATAGATTTGGATAACGATAGATAGTTACAGATAGTTATAGATAACAATTAGATAGATAGATAGATAGATAGATAGATAGATACACATAGACAGACAGACAAATAAATAATCATGTTACCTATGCAATCTTTATCATTATAAGTATACATCATAAATCTGGATGTGTGTATATTCTTATACATAGATATGGCTTATCTTTGATCTTTCTATATGACTATCTTTATTTATAATTGGTCTTCAGAAAAAAAAAACAGATTTGCTTGTGGCACAACAAAGGGCAACATCTCTGAACTGATGTCACTTTCAATTTTAATATAGTGCGAACAAGTCATATTATAGTACTGGAAGCATATCTCTAGTCTTAATCTATTTTTTGGGCTGCCGGTCAAAAGGACAACATACTGTGAAGCAATGATAGCCTGCCACACTGCTGGTCTATTAGTGCACTGATCTCAGTGTATTATAAAATGGACTCCAGTGAAAGTAGAATTGTATTGATTGGTTGCAGTTGGGCTGTGCTTCCAAATTACACTGCTCAACAGGAATCTTGTCAATGTGTGTCTGGAAGGAAACAGTAGAAGCAATCTTATTTTTGTTATAATTTAAGAGATTAAAAACACATGTATCAAACACTTTAACAAATAACTGTGATGTGGAGTACTTGCTTATTTTTTTCATATAAACCTGAAGACAACATCATGACACTTAACAGTCAACACAATCTATTTCTGGGGAGCCCATCATCTGCTGTAAAGGAATGTTAGCAAACCAATCACAGAGCGCTTGATTCTAACTTTCCTGGTAGTAGTTTTTGTACCATAGTTTCATACCATCTCCATATCATATTTTAGCTGAAATCATCCCTGTATACAACCATAAACCACTGCCAAACAATTGCATAACCCACCTTTATTATATTGATGGCAAGTTCTGTCCAAGGCAATGCAAACCCTGCTACTCTTTTTCTTAACTAAAAATTGTTTACAACAATCAAATACATCATAAATAATAAAATCAATTTTGTTTAGAGTGCACCTGTCACCTCAAAACTCTAATAGTAATTTAGGTTGTACTAATGAAATAAACATTATCATAAATATATATGTATTAAAAATGTACCTTTCTATAGCGTTTCTCTCTGTCATCTTCCCTGTCAGCCTGACTTTTTTTCCCCAGGTCGGGTGGGCAGGGCTAAATGATGACTGACATTATAGCTCTTCCAATCAGATCCCTTAAATCATGATCTAGCAGGGATCTGATTGGAGGAGCTATACAATCATCATTTAGCCCCACCCATCTGACACGGGAAAGAAAAGTCAGACTGAAAGGGAAGATGACAAAGAGAAACACTGTATAAAGGTACATTTTTTAAATACATATATATTTACAAAAACGTTTATTTCATTAGTGGAACCTAAATTAGTATTAGTTTTGAGGTGACAGGTGCACTTTAATAATAGCAGTGATAAACTGTTAGCATAACATTCAGTCTGCCCATTAAACTTACACAAACCCAATTACCATTATTCTTATACCTAAACCCTCCACGAGATCAATCCCTAAAAAAATTCAGCCCTGCTACCAATGTAAGATGGTAGTTCCCTATCAACCTATAGATAGAAATATGTAGAGAAGAAATAAGTAACTCTGAAGATGCTAAAACCAATTTTACTTATAAACAGTACATTTTGCAAGGAAGATTGAGGTGGGGGGGGGGGGATAGGAGAATCAGCAAATATTTCCTCAGAATGGAAAACAAGGTACTTATTTCACAGTTGCTAAATAGTAAATTTATACAATAAAACCGTTTATTTGTATTTTCTAGTAACACTCAACCAACATTGGATTGCTAAAATTGGGGGGGCTTACAGCGAGCAGGGGTCCTGGAATTAATGCTGGTGAAAAGATTTAAAAAAAAAAAAAGTTAAAAAACTTTCTATATGCAAATATTCCTCAATATCAGAAATAAAAGTGAACCATTAGCGTTTATGTTCAACAGAAGAAAGAATTGAAGCATTCTGAAGCAAGTGAGACGAGACCGACACTGGCACTGAAATTTAATCTGACTGGTTATTAGATTTAGGAAGAAAGCATTCACGCAGGCAAATGATGCACACTTCTAACTGTGCATCAGACTAGAATTTACATACAGTCAAATCTGCCGAATTTTAATTAAAGGCATTTTTATTTCTATGATTTGTGTTTGCTTCCCCTTTGTTCATCGTTTATTTTATTTATCTATTTATTTTGCATTTCTGTTTTCGTTTTCTTTTTTTTTTTTTTAAGGTTTGATTTACCCCCATTCACCCCGAATCCATGAACAGAAAAGACAAAAAGAATATGGATTTTCCTGTAAGTTTAATTCTTGCTTTTTTATGTCCTCCTGTTATAAATTGCTTATCATTCATATTCGCCATCTTAAACTCAACCAAACAATAAATACGTGTAAAATGAGAAGGTCTCAGCTCAGGAAGCAAATTGCACAAACTGGTGGAAATATTACTGACACTTCAGGGAAAATGCTGTGCTAGACACTGCTTTGCCACGTTATAATTTGGTTTCTTTTGTGTTGTTTCACTAATGCTACTGTCAGCTAAGATACAGAAAACTCTAGCAGTAGTTGCATTTGCTGCAATTCAAAAATATTGAATGAACTGCAAAAACCACACATTAAGATGCATTTTTAATATCATTGTAAATATAAGTATATATCAAAACTATATGAAATACAGGGGTTAGACAAAAAAACGGAAACACCTGGTTTTAGACCACAATAATTTATTAGTACGGTGTAGGGCCTCCTTTTGCGGCCAATACAGCATCAATTCATCTTGGGAATGACATATACAAGTCCTGCACAGTGGTCAGAGGGATTTTAAGCCATTCTTCTTGCAGGATAGTGGCCAGGTCACTGGCGGAAAACGTTTCTTGACTCGCTCCTCCAAAACACCCCAAAGTGGCTCAATAATATTTAGATCTGGTGACTGTGCAGGCCATGGGAGATGTTCAACTTTGTTTTCATGTTCATAAAACGGCACTGCCTTCAGGATACAATGTTTGAACCACTGGATGCACATGGTCCTCCAGAATGGTTTGGTAGTCCTTGGAAGTGACGCGCCCATCTAGCACAAGTATTGGGCCAAGGGAATGCCATGACATGGCAGCCCAAACCATCACTGATCCACCCCCATGCTTCTCTCTGGGAATGAAACAGTCTGGGTGGTAGGCTTCTTTGGGGCTTCTCCACACCGTAACTCTCCCGGATGTGAGGAAAACAGTAAAGGTGGACTCATCAGAGAACAATACATGTCTCACATTGTCCACAGCCCAAGATTTGTGCTCCTTGCACCATTGAAACTGATGTTTGGCATTGGCATGAGTGACCAAAGGTTTGGCTATAGCAGCCCAGCCGTGTATATTGACCCTGTGGGGCTCCCGACAGACAGTTATGGTGGAAATAGGAGAATTAAGGTGCACATTTAATTCTGCCGTGGTTTGGGCAGCCGTGGATTTATGTTTTTTGGATCCAATCCGGATTAGCACCCGAACATCCCTTTCAGACAGCTTCCTCTTGCGTCCACAGTTAATCCTGTTGGATGTGTTTCGTCCTCCTTGGTGGTATGCTGACATTACCCTGGATACCGTGGCTCTTGATACATCACAAAGACTTGCTGTCTTGGTCACAGATGCGCCAGCAAGACGTGCACCAACAATTTGTCTTCTTTTGAACTCTGGTATGTCACCCATAATGTTGTGTGCATTGCAATATTTTGAGTAAAACTGTGCTCTTACCCTGCTAATTGTACCTTCATACTCTGTTCTTACTGGTGCAATGTGCAATTAATGAAGATTGGCCACCAGTCTGGTCCAATTTAGCCATGAAACCTCCCACACTAAAATGACAAGTGTTTCAGTTTTGTTGTCTAACTCCTGTATATAATGTGTGTAGATTGATATATATACAGGTATGTGTGTGTGTATATATATGCTGTATATATATATATATATATATATATATATATATATATATATATTTATTCAGTAAAGATTATTCATGGTCTTTATTGCAAAGGTTCTTTATCATTGAACAATTCAATAAACCAAACCCTTATAATTACACAATGAAAAATGTACAATATCTTCACAATTACACCACCAATATTTAATAATCTCAGAAAAGCCTGATTTCACTCTTCCAAGTTTATTCCCGTGAGTTCTCTGAAGTTTCTCACAGTAAATATTGCAAGATTTTTTTTTTTGATCGATATTTACCGACCGAAACTTTTCTATTGAGTTTTTTAATGGAAAGGTTTACATTAGTAGTAGGGCTACCTTTCTATCGAAAAATCAAGATCGAAAAACTCCATCAAAAGTTTTTGTCAGTAAATATCGATAAAAAAATCTTGCAATATTTACCGCAAGAAACTTCAGAGATCTCGCGGGAATAAACTCTGAAACGCTAAATTGGGCTTTTCTGAATTTATTAAATTTCACCTGAAAATTCAAGTGTCATTAGAAATACCATCATCGTCAAGTAAAATGTGCTTTATCAGTTATCAAGTGATCCAGGACAGGTTCCAATCTCTAATATATTAGATGTATCTTCTTCAGTGGAACTGCTCAAAACAAATGGTTAGCACTGGATAAACTAGAAAACTTGGTTCCAGTGGTCTCATTGCAAAGCAGATGCAATATGGCATGGTTTCAGATTTTAGATTCTCATCAAACAAAACGTTTTACAATTGTTCTGAATTTGTTTTTTTCAGAATTGTTCATTGAACAAAATTAAAAAATGCATGTATTTCTATTTTGTTATGTACGTACAGTACATGTAAACTCCATCCCAGTATTTGCCCAGGCTAGGAATCAAAAATCTATAACCACATTGGGGAATTTAATGGCTGTTCTAGCATCAGCCTAGTCAGGTGTTTGTTTTGTCCTATATTTCTTCCTAGCAGAGGCAGTCTCAAGATGGAGTACAAAGACTTTTAGGTGAATAGAGGAGTCTATTCAGGGAAGCGGTTCAAGTTTCTTATTACTGTAGAATAGTATGCTGCTAGGCAAGATGCCCACAACAAAGCTCTGTACAAGTTCTGAGTAATTAGTACGATTATTATTTAGCCGTTTAT
>WMED01015168.1:0-12500 GCA_019650415.1 Pipa parva | reverse complement strand
AATGGAATGTGGCTAAACCCTTTGCTCAAATTCTCATGTATCTCGCCAGCTGATAATCCTCAGCAGATTAATAACATGGAATGAAAACAGGACCGCACTCTCTTCATTCTTTCTGAGCATTTAACCCATTCATTGCACCACGCTGAAACAACTATTAGACAAAATCAGTGTTTTGGGTGTATAATATGTGTTTCATTGTAGTGGAATAAAAGGAGTTAAATCTTCAGTTGATTCATTAGTTTAGCAGGATTTTTCCATTATAAGTAAAATGACTTTTTGTGATGGGAATTTTTCCCCAGTAACAATGCAGGTAAAAACTAAAAGCAATGCTAATGAACAGACCAGTATGCTATGTGTTGTGTTTAACTGTGGGACAGTCCCATGGTCCCGGGTCTCCTGGTACAAGTCCTGGGTCCCTATCCCCGAGTCCTAGTAAACCATAAATCAAGCAGCCGCCAGTGACATAGATAGTGATGCTACTGGTACACAGTCAATCAGAAAACAGTAGGCGGTGCAGTGGTGACATCGCTGCCTGGTGGGATTTTGCTGTTTCCAAGTTGGAAAGTTTGGTTTAGCACTGACCCAGTATAGAATGGTAGAAGACAATAGCAGAGGGCCCCTATATAAGACTAGATGTTGCAGGCCCCTCTCTATTTTTGCAACATGCTAAAAATATAATAGTTCCTCTATTTAGCACCTGTCAGTGAGACAAAGCAATTTCTGCAGCTTGGTTCTAAATCATCATTGATTCCAGGCACTGGTATCATGTGTCAGCATAAACTGTTATGTATATATATATACCTGCTGTAACTCAGTAAGTAGAGTTTAACCTCACACTAAGGGGGTTATTGGCTAAAGTCCGAATAGCTGCGTATAGGTGTGAATTTGCCAGCTAAAGACAGTTGCAATAGACTGCTACTGTTGCAGTTGTGGCTTTATAATGAGAATATTGTCACAGTTGTGACTTTACAATTGAAATATTGTCACAGTCGCAACTTTAAAATGGTCACAGTCATGACTTTACAATGGGAAAATTGTTGCGGATTTGCTATGGGAATCCGCTGTTTGAGAATTCAACAGTCGAATTTGGACTTTAGAGAATAACCAGAGTCTTGTAGTTTACTAAATCTTAATGATATAGTGTAAGTGTTCCATAGTATTCCTCAAACTTATTTATATTTTCGCTTTATTTTATCCAGTTATTTTTATCCATTTGTCCATTCAGAATGGAGCTGATTGTTCTTTCAGATATTGGGGAAAAAATGGAGTAAAACTAATATTTATTTACTTTACAACAAAACAGGTTAAACTTGATGGACCTGTGTGTTTTTTGAAACCTACTTATTTTCATTACCTCTATATCATGATCATGAGTGATGAAACAAAGGATCGTAGGACAGACAATCAGATTGGGACAGTAGCCTCAGTGATGCGAACGCTGTGGCACGGGGATTAAATCAGAATCTGTGTAATAGGGCCGCTGTTTTTCCAGTTTACTTATCCATCTGATAATAAAGAACCAGAAGAATCGGAGTGCAAAAGCAAAAAGCAGAAAATAAGTAAATCTTCCATTTTTAAATAACCTTATTTTATTTCTGGCACATCTATAAACATATCCCTATTACTTTTGTGCTGAAAGACTTGCAGTTTTTGTAAAATTAATTTAAGTGTCCCACATTTCTACCCACGCACATGTCTCTTAGGGAGATGTTTACTAAGGTTATTTCTCCCAGTTTGATCCGTATCGCTGTATTTCATCATGTTATCACTGTTCTTTTTATTTCTACAGCATTTTCTGTTTCCATTAAATTATCAATATCACTACATATCGATGCGTTCATACAGCTACAGTTTACATTGCTGTCAATGGAGACCTTTTTCTATCGATATCAGATTGGGGACTTGGAAAGTTTTAGTGAACCGTCTCCATAGGGAAGACTGGGTTTTCTCCACCCTCAACCAGGTGAACATTTCTAAATGGAAAAAAAAAAGGTCTTTAAGGGAGATAATAACTTTTTTCAACCCCAAAATGTCACTATGTACCTTAATTGTGTGGAATAAATATGTCCATGTATAATCAAAGTAAGAAGGTAACCAGTCAGCTATCAGATTCAAAGTGCCCAGTATTTGTAAGACCATATGACAAATGTTCAAGATAAATTTACAGGGAAAACATCAGGGTGAAAATACATGAAAGTTCTCTTTATGATACAAGTATATACATGTACATGTCTATAAGGGGAAAAATATAAAAAAATAAGTTTGGTAGAATATTATATATAAGACCTTCTTAGAGAGCAAGTGGGCATTTATATTTAAAACAAATATTTTTACCCCTTCGCAGATAGAATTGGGGTTTACGGTAAAGGTGTCTTGAACTGCCGGCTTCAGTATGCCGGCTAGCGCTGGCAGTAGCACTCTCCCTAGCGCTTCCGGGTTGTCAGCCAATCCGGAGCCTCTGATGTCACACTTGACATCAGCGGTGCCAGATTCAAAAGGGGCTGAGCACTGTTACTCAGTGCTCTAGCATTGTTGTCACATACCTTTAGTCTATGCTGCTGTGCTGCTGTTTCTCTGTTCCTGAACTACTTGTATCATTTCAGAAGTTCTGTTTCAGCTTCTCCTGGTGTCCACTGAGCGTCAGCTCTTTGGCCAAGTTTGTAGGAGTTTCTTCAGGTCCGCTCTCTACTGCCTTCCTGACAGCTTCAGTGTTTCGGATTTGCTCTTAAAGGTACATCACGCTCTTCAAGATCCAGTGTGTTGTAGTTCATCATTTCCAGAGTTCCTCTAGTGTTTCAGCCAGCTGCCACCAGTGGGGGGTTAACCTGAGGGCCGCGACCTGTGAGGTGCTCGCAGCATAGCCCAGTACCTCCTTGCGGAGGTTTAAAGGTGAATACCTGGCCCTACTTAGACTCTGCGCCTCAGAGTTATACTGTGCCAACCCCACTGTGGTAAAGGAGAATCAACTTCTTTCTGTTTTGCACATTTACTGCACTTGTCAAGTTGTTCCTGTTTCAGTACGCCTCAGTGCCTCTGGAGGTGTAACGGTCTCTGGGTGCTCCACTTCCTTCAGTGGCATCCAGTCCTGTGGTTCCCCATGTGTGTTTCCCTGCACCTCAAGTTATACTTTCAGTACTTCATTGTTTATAGTTTTGGAAGTCATGTTTTTAAGCACTCCGCACATGAAAAAAGGTAGTGAAGGCATTACAGTAGTTCTGCTAGTTATTGTTGATATTTACAGTTTCAGGAAGGGATTTTAGAGTTAGGTCAAATATGGTTATCCAGAGGAGGGCAAGGGGGTCTTCAATGAAAGACCACTGCAGCCCATGTCCTCCTCACCCCAGAAGAGAGCATCGGGAATAGTCTCAGTCTACCAATGTGCCCCTTTTTCCTGCTCTGTAAGTGTAATGGATGGCTGCTGCCATATTGGGACATCATCACGTGACACTCTGTTGACATGATGACATCCCAGCACCACCCCCAGATTTTTTTTCCTGTGGACTTTCATTGCCCCCAATTGTTTTTCTCTTACTACTGTATATACAAAACTAAGTTAATATTGAGTATGGTGGTATCACAGAGTTTGAATATGAACTCTAGGTAACCTATTGCAGTCTCGTAAATCATAATTCTGTGGTTTGAACTTGTTATGCACAAGCCCTAAAAACAAGAACTTAAGGGGGGCTTATGGCAATATTTTCTAGCTCAGATTAACCATAATTTTGTTTGAGTTTTCCAAACTCAACTTCCCTCCCAAGCATGTCATAAGATTTTTAGATAAGTATTGTTCTTGCTATAATGCTTCTTATGAATTGTGAAATGTTGTCATTTAAAGGCTTTCCAGGGGAACCAGACTTTGTTCCAGACCCTAGTTTAAATGTTTATGCTAATTGCTATTTATTGGCACAGATGCAAATCACAGGCTGGCCAAAGTGAAATTTTATGATGATCAAACTCCCCCCCCCCCCTTTGAGCAAATTGAAAAAGGGAAACAAGGAAGGGATGAAATGAGCCAGAGATGGTCTTAATGGTTGCCTTTTAATGGAGAAGATGAAATTAAGACTGATTTACGTAGCCAACTCCCCCTGTTTCCTCTTATCAGCTCATTTGGCAGGAAAAATGAAAAAGTAATTGTTCCTTCTTCTGTGCAAGCCTCACATCATTATTTACTGGGTAAAATTAATCGCTGTTTATACTTCATTCACATAGAATCTGCTCTGTCAGCATTAAGAACCCCTTACAATTCCAACATCCCCCTGCAAATTAGTCACCGGCGCGCACAGATCCTGATGAGGCATGCCTTAATTTTCTGGGCTGTGGGAGTTAATGAAGAAACCTTTAAAGGTGGACATATTTGTATTTCTACTACATTAATAACAAAAGTCCCGGTACTCTTCTTCTCTAACAAGTGAATGGGGTTGCTATAAAGCTTACTTTTTTATGTCAGTTGTAGTTAATCAGACAACGCAGTCAATTTAAAAAACCTCCATTTAAGAATTTCACTCATTTGTTTTTGTATTTCATGTAATGCCATGTTAGTCTTAACAATATGAAGTTTTATGTAGTATTGGTAAATAACTGACCAGATCCTGATTGTTTTTTTTTTTTTTTGTATTATTATGTTGATGCTTTCTATGAATGATTCTCGGTAAAGCCAAAAATGATTCATTTTTTTCATGATAACTAGACTGTGTTATGGTAAATAATCCATGATGTATGCAGAAGAATGAATAAGTGTAATAAATATTCATTAAAATGTTGCAGAATGTTGCCTGTATGTTTGACTAGACATGTAAAGTAAATCTAATAAAGATTATAAATAAATAATTTGAAATATATCAAAAGTAATATTTTTTTTAAAACAGGGTAGATTATCCTTTAAATGGGTTAGGTATTCACATGGCGCAATTCTGACCTTGTGCTGTCCCCATGGCAATCAGGTTTATGTGTGTATTAGTCTAGAGCAATCAAATCTAATCATTCATTTGTTGCTATTGGTTACTTGACTGCACAAAATTTGCACCAAGATTTGCTGTAAAACGCCATTAGAGTGCCATTGATACGGATCATCTTAATCTAGAATTTCTCAAGTGAGCTAAAAGACTAATGTCTTGCCAGGCATGCTGGGACCATTTCTCCTTAAGGTTGGGATTTTATATAACCTTTCAAGCTGCTGCCAAAAACCTCTTATTTTGGAACAGAACCCAGTCATCTTAAGAAGGACATTTCAGACCTTAAAAAGAAGAACTTTTTGTTTTTTTCAAGCTCTCTTCTGTAAAGTCCTTCTTACCTCAGGTACTGTAATTCTGGTGGGAAAATATTGAACAACAATTGATATGGAACATCTAACAAAATTTGTGCCAAATGCTTAAAATTCAAATTTTTCCTTCTTACGTCATGATTCAAGAGCAGCAGGTAATCTAGGAGTATATAAAACTTTATCCTTCTTTCATGAGTTCAGGAGGCCTACAATATTGGCAAACATCAAAGACTTTGTGCACAACTTCTCTACATGTATTTGATTCAAGGTCACCAGAAGATGACCTGTACATTTTTTGGAGATTATCAGTTGATTTCATTGTTAAATAAACCCTTCCACAAGGTCATGACATAATTCTGGTAGTAATAAAAAAATAACACACTTCAGTATGGCTGCACTCACATTTAAAGAAGTCTTTTTTAATTTACCATCAGACTTTAAAATGATTGAAAGCAACAAACAGTAAATTCTAGCACCTAGTTTTGGCTGTCTATCTAATAAATGGTCCCATAGATGGTAATAATTCGGTTATATTTAGGATGTTTCATGGCCTTTTATTTAGGATGACTGCTGCACATTCCTCTATTTTTGGCAACTTGGGTTATCATCCTTTTACTTACGCTATGTGTTCTCTATAACATTTCCACCACACTTTACACCATTTAAGTTGCTAATGCCAGTTTTTCAACCCAATGCTTTTTGAATCACTTCCTTGATATCACCTTTTTCTTAAGGTAGATTTTATTGTATTGTTTGTAACACATTGAACATGATCAGTCAGTGAAATTGCACTTTCATCAATTCACCCTCCAATGAATTTAATCAATTAATTGCTCCACCTGCATTAAACTCAGAAATATATAAACAGAGCAGGGATGTTTTAGAGGAATGTAAACCACAATACTGTGCATTAGAAGTACATTTATAGAAATCACTGATTTCAGTAAGCATGGGGAAATTTGAATAATATGTTACGTCTGCATCATGCATCAGTTAAATGAATGCACAAGATACATTTTGTAATTCCAGGTAAGTGAAACATCTGAAGTATTCAAGACTCTAGCAAGATCAAGTAGAATAAAGACTATAAAGTATTCTTTATGAAGATGTATTTGTTGAGTAAGTAAAAAGATATCAGACTGCATAGGGCCTTTAATGTAATGGGATTAAGGTGGCGCTGCATTAATGTTTGGAGATATTGGATGATAGAGTATTTAACCTAAGTGGTTTCAGGAATTGTATAGCCCATGTATGCTTAATATGGGTGAGAACTACAGACGATGGAAAAAGAAAGACAGACAAGTTCTCAGTCAAGTGAGTATCAAAGTAGGAAGTAGAGTTTTTTTTTCATTCATTCAGCAAGTAGGTATCCATAAAGTTCTAAGAGTTTTAGCTAACTCAGTTAAGACAAGGGAGTATAGGTGATACCTTTTATTGGCTAACTAAATACTGTAGATGATAAATGCAAGCTTACGAGGCTCTTAAGGCCTCTTCATCAGATTGCCTGATGATGAGGTTTTAGGAGCCTCAAAAGCTTGCATTTACCATTTATTTCATTAGCCAATAAAATGTATCACCTATACCCCTTTGTCTTTTCTTAAATCTATGGCTAACTCAGCTACCTCAGTTGTTACACATACATTTTCTCATGTGAATATTCTATGACTTGCCAGGTCTATATGACTGACGCTATATATATTTTGTCAGGTGCTGTCAGACAGTTTGGTGTCTGCGTAGCTCTTTGTAAGACTCCATGGAAAGAAATTCTGAATTTGTCACATCAAATTTGTCTTCTCCTTTCTTTTTGATAAAGAATACTCATGCCAACTGACCCCAGTGATTCACCCTTCAACTGCAGCTGTATTTGAAGCATTGGCCCCTAATTGGCATTGGTCCCTCAAGCTCTAACATGTAATCTTAATCTAATGAAAAAAATATTTTTTCCTGAACTCGTACAAGGGTTTTGTTTTGTTTTTTTAAGTGAAATAAAATGTAGAAGATCATATTTTGTTTTCCCAAATAATATGTCTCGTAGTGAATTCCCTTTCTATAGCTCTGTTATATCTGGCACATCTACAGCACCATCTATCTCATCACAGCATCGTTGTATTTTTCACAAAGACCTACTTTTGCCATAATGAAGTTGTACTTTGGGTTGTCCTTGTACAGCATGAAGCAAGCACGTGTATCTCTATGCCTCCAAAGCTCCCTTTAATAATTGTCATCCAATCTATGAAAAATGTCTGTACATATTAAAAATCCATCAACCAATGAGCGCTAATGGGAGCAGGACCCATGGCACCAGAGATTCGAGTGCTTCTGTTCTTAGCCGGAGTTGATCCAAGGTTTACGTGACCTATGATAATAAATGCCATGCCTATTAATAAAAAGAGAAAAATTGCAGGCTGGAAGATAAGGTAAAACAGAAAAAGGCAATCTTTCAAAAGGAAAAAAAAAAAAAAAAAGTTAAAAACACAATAAATCTGTGCACTCTCATTTAATGTCTGAACCTAATAGTGAACATTGTTATTTTCAATGGTCTTTATAAATCATACAGTAAACTATTGATCATGTAGGCAGGAGACCAATTATGGCTGCAGGAAAAAAGAAAAACACAGTAAAACATTGCACTCATTTTAATAAATCTGATACCTAAATGACAGATCAATCAAGCATAGGATAAAAGACTATAATTAAAGGGAAACTAAGACCACATTTTTTATGTTTTTATAGTCAGATTTCTTTTTAGGCATAACATTTTTTTTTAGAGTTTTTTTGCAAAGAAAAAAGATACCAGGCCACTCAACTGTATAAATTAGGGAAGTAACCCCCATTACCCTAAATTATGCATTCAAGTGGCCTGATCTCTCTTTTTTTTTTTACATGGTTATTTGAGTCGCACTGGCGCCCTGGTTTGGCTTGTTCCTGCTCATATATTGTTCGTAAATGTGCCTAACTCTAAAGTAGCAGCGTCTGTAAGTTATTGCATTTTATACATAGTTCATCACATTTCATAAATAGTGGTGCTGTTTTTTTGAGGCTTGTGGAAATATTAGAAGCTAACCTAAGTGGTAAAAATTGGAATGGGGTGACAATGATATCCTACCAACATTTCCGGTTATGTAAGGAAGCTGTGGATGGATTTGAACCCAGGACCATTTACCTTTTAGGGAGTGACTTTGCTGCTGTGCTATGGGGAAATTATGGGAAAAAGAGCAATATGTTTCTGTTCACTGTGCTTAGTGCAGAACTAGTTGGCCGCTAAGCTGGAAAACATCAACAGCCTTTCCAGCAATTCCTCAGCCCTATAAATGACCAATCACTTCCTGCTTCTTGCTTAGAAAACTGGTCTTTGTTTTACAGATCCTGTCCAAGCCTTCATCTGCTACAGTTTGTCTCCACTATGTACTGACCTTGCCTATTTCTCTGTTTATGATTCTTGCTGCCAGCCCTGATCCTGATTGCATTATTGTCCACTCTGTTTGACCTATGTCCAAACCTAACAGTATCTTCAAGGTTGAAGAACATTTCCTTTAAGCAACTCTCAAAAATAGAATGTCCCTCAGTAAATCATCAGGGACAAAAAAGTAAGGAGGTGGTAAGTGGAGTTCACTGCTGGAGGTAGACTTATCAGTGCTTCAAGAAAGAGAGTTCAATACTAGGGCTAGTGGAGTCGCTCTCCAATAGTTCACAGATTATGGTGTTTTATTAGGTGGTAGATGCATTTAGCAAGTAGGGGATAAAGTAGTGAGTAGCACTAAACAACACTTCGGCAAGATTTATTAAACTCAAAAAAGCCTTTTCAGCTTTTTCAAGTTTAATCAGGAGAATGATTTAAAGTTTCTCCCAGTAAGTATTGCTAGATTTGACTTGTGCAATACTTACTGTGAGAAACTTTTTTAAATTAAATATATCCATGGAAAGGTACCCATACAATATAGCTAGCTACCTTTCCATAGATATATTTAATTAAAAAAGTTTGTCACGGCAAGTATTTCTTATCAGACAATTTATTATTTTATTATTTATTTGTTCTTATATTGCGCTACTATTTTACGCAGCACTTTACAGAGATTCATCATTCACTTCAGTCCCTGCCCCATGGAGCTTACAATCTAGTTTCCTATTTTGTCACACACACACAGTTGTAAGTTTTTGGATTGTGGGAGGAAACCGGAGTGTGCCCGGAGGAAACCCACGCAAGTGCGGGGAGAACATACAAATTCCATGCAGATGAAGTCCGGAGGAAACCCACACAAGTGCGGGGAGAACATACAAACTCCATGCAGATGAAGTCCAGGGTGGAAATTAACCTTGAACCTCAGCGCTGCAAGGCAGCAGTGATAAACACTGAGCCACCGCACTGCCCAACTGCACAAGGGGTCCTTTTGTTTGATTATCTCACACAGTGAGGGTAATTCAGGAACAATCGAACTTACCTTGCGATGCTTCTCACCACTTTGCTTAGTCAGGTATGCTCTCCCTGGTCTCCTGCAAGCGGAGGTCAGCGAATGCTTTAAAGTTACTTCGGCGAGGCGACCACTCGAGTCGCCTTGCGGAAGTACCTCAAGCTCTACAAGCCCTAATACAGCTGTGATGTTATCTGTTGCTGGTCCTTCTAAATGGGTCATAATGAATTGCCCTTTCAAATTTTCTAATGGTTTCATGGAATATGTTTAAACTTCTGCAGGAAGACAGTGAGTCATGTGCACTTCTTTTCCATATTCAGTTTCTGTACTAATTTTATCTCACCAGCAGAAGTGAAATACATACATGGAAGCCTTCATGTAACAAGGGAAGGAATGTTACCAGCAAGGTAAGCCCCAGTTTTCAGTTTCCACCAGTTTTCAGTTTCCAACTCCCCCCCATTGGTGGTAGCTAAACAGGAAACAGCACCACTGGGGCAAACCTACAAAAAATGACAATGATGAAACTTTATATCACAAATTTTATATCACAATCGTAGGAGAAGAGACTTCACTCATTGGAGCAGGACAATTAGGGATCCTACAGCAGAGATCAAATACACAGAGAGGCAAGTAAACCAACAAACTGTTGATAAGTTCTTTAAACTCATGAGCTGTGTTAATGCAGCTCTTATATTTCAAAATCCAATGCCTCCACATCATGAGAGTGATATGTGGACTAGGGGACTGGGAAAATGGCTGTATCAGGTTTCCTAGTATCCTGACATGACCTAGAAACTACAAGCTACAGAAGGTGCATCTTGTAAAAAAGGAAGAACAGCCCTGGAAATGATATCGTTCCCATATTCCCCCAAATCTCGACGTCACAGAGTTTGAGATTACTTGGAGAGACAGAAGGATTTGAGCAAGCCTATATCTACAGTAAAATCTGTGGTTAGTTTGCCAAGATGGTTGGAACAAACTCCCTAGCAAATTCCTCCAAAAACTGTATGTGAGAGTACCTAGCACAATCGATGCTGCTTTGAGGGCAAAGAGTAGTCGGACCAAATATTGATTGAATTAAGATTTCTCTCTTGTTCATTCACTTTGCATTGTGTTGCCTGATAAAAACAAACTATTAACGCTTCTACTTTTGAAAGCATTTTATTTCCATACCTGCCTAAAACTTCTTTCCAGTAGTATATATATATATATATACTGTATATTGCAATAACAATTATAACCATTATTTTTTATCTAAAATATTAACATGCATTTACTTAACCAAGAGTATAGAGCAGTAGCATATATATATATATATATATAACCCTATCCTTTTAATCCACGTCCTTAATTCAGTACATTGAAATGTTGAAATTATGATGATACATGTTCTACCTATCTGTCTAATGTAAGAGCAACTCATAATAATCTTTTTTTTTTTTTTTTTTTTAAGGTCCTATTCACCTAATGGCTACGCTTAACTGCATAATTGCCTTGAGCCTTTTCCTGTTCTAAATGGAAAAATATAATAATCTAATGGTGTTGTCTCTGAGAACAAATGAGAATTCCAGGAGTGGATGTTGGTGCCACCCATGTGATCCAGGGAGGTTAATGCAGTTAAAGTTATTTCACAGTCCATTAAGGAGCTTACGCTGACCCAGTGACCTTTGAGCCAACAACATTGAATCCATTATCATCGCAATGGAGAAGTTTTGAGTTGGGCTGACTTGACACCGGGCTCAGGAAATCCCAAGTTAGTACTTAGTTTTTTTTCTTTCTTTTTTTAAATCACTTTTCTTTCAGTTTCCCAGATCTGGCTAATAATAAACCTATTATCATTTGCAAAGTTAATATTGCTGAACATACAAAAATAAAGAACATTGAAATGAAGATGTCGAATCTGCTGACTACGTTCAGAATATGATAATATTCACTGCATTTTGAATGAGTAAATGTGTAACCAGAAGGATTAGGGGAAGGAAGCCAACCAACTGCTAGGAATTTAAAATAATGGGCCAAAAACTGTTCAATTCATTCGGACGCATAAGAATTCACCCCTCTCGTAATTTCTGAACCCATGAACCCAGCGCATGATTAGCTGTCAAATAATACATACATTATATTTATAGAGAACCAAATCCTTTCCATAGTAAAGTGCGCAATCAGTCATCCGCGGCGTCGGTAAGCTTTCTGGGAGATATTAATATTCAGATATCTGTGCGTTTCCGTCTCCAATCATGATTTTTTTTTAGAAGTTTTTCTTCCTTATTGAAAAAATGCAAAATCCTGGCAAAAGTGAAGGTGCACCTTTCAAATTCCGAATCTGTTTTACATATACTGTATATGGGAACAGCATAGATTAATCCCTTCGGTATCCTAAAAATTTAGCCTTACCCATTTAGAGCAGTAGAAGTGAAACTATTGATTAACACTCAGTATTCCCAAAGACTAAGGGGGTTATTCACTAAGGTGCAAATTCGACTGTTGAATTCGCAAACAGCGGATTCCCATAGCAAATCTGCTACAATTTCCCTATTGTAAAGTCGTGACAATTTTTTAAAGTTAAGATTGTGACAATTTTCTCATTCTAAAGACACGACTGTGACAGTAGCAGACTATTGTGACTGTCTTTATCTGGTGAATTCGCGCCTATACGCAATAATTCAGACTTTAGTGAATAACCCCCTCACTCAGGAACATTCACTCTTTGACTGCTGTAACTTTAATAACTTTTCCGA
Source organism: Pipa parva (assembly GCA_019650415.1). Classification (NCBI taxonomy): domain Eukaryota; kingdom Metazoa; phylum Chordata; class Amphibia; order Anura; family Pipidae; genus Pipa; species Pipa parva. Next base: position 93 of record WMED01015168.1, on the reverse strand, counting down.
GAAGGATGTGTAGATTTACATAAGATATGAGGTTAAAAAAAGCAAATTATGTAAACATCAGGTACAATAGTAAAAAATACACTTTTAATGAAA
>WMED01015167.1:0-13749 GCA_019650415.1 Pipa parva | reverse complement strand
GAAGTGAGGCGAACACTACGCGCCTCACTTCGGAGGTTCCTGAATTCCCCCCTTGATCTTCTCCAATGGTCATTTATTAGATTTTCTCTACAGGTTGCCAACTTGACATGATCAAATGGTTATTCATTACATATATCTTTTATCTGAAAGTAATAAGGATTTTTCTGCGCAATGACCATATTAACATCCCGCATAAAAGCTGGAAATATCAATGTTTGTATTATAAATTTTGATGAATATTTTTTCAGATTCTAGATGTATTGTATTCTATTTATCTATTTCATAACATTGAATAAACATAATGGTAATGAATATTTAATGATGATCTGGATTTGATTCATTCATAGGTCAGAAGAGAAGACATCAGCGAAGGTAAGAAGCATGTAATCCTGATTGTATTGATGCCCCACTGTGAATAAAGGGAAAAGTTTGTTGTTATTTTTATTTAACAGGTTCTTTTGCTACTTTTACTGTGATCTGAGCAATAAATCCAATGTTGTGTGTGTGTTTTGGACTTTATTGAATGGATGGTAATATGGTAATACTTCTGTATTTTTGCCTGTATTTATTATTATTTCAACCACCTGGTTTGATGCATCAAATAGGATTAGTCGCACTGTATGTATTTAATATAGAAGTGGCCTTTATTTATAATATATTATATATTTACTTTTTGTCTGTTTCATTTTCCTTCTATTCACTCCTGAACTCCTGAATTCCCTGGCTGCTCCTTTGGGACCACAGCCCAAGCATATTCATTAACATCCCCGCTGCCGCTGATACAATTAATTGCTAATGTTAACATTTGCAGCAGGGGTGCTAATGAACATTTTCCTGGTCTGTTGAAGAAATGGACAGTTTACATAGACAGTGGTCCAGGTCTCGCTGAACCTTAAAATTGGATTTTCTTTTTTAACGACTTCTGTAGAATTTCTGCCTCAGCTTCACTGACTGAATGCAGAGACAACTCCTCAGAGTATAACAGAGTCGGATTGGCTGGTCAAGCAAGACCCAATTTCCATGGGTATTTCTTATTGTGGCTTAGTGCCACTAGTTTCACTGAAACTTTTAAAGTCTATCTTTAAAAATCTCCCAGCAATGCTTTTTACCCAAAAAGATCAGAGCACAAAAGAAGAAGACAAGTTGCCCCTGCATCTGCACAACACTCACAGTGAACAGTTTTCCAGACTGGATATAGGTTCAAGGATTAATAAAACTGAATTCTGCGCATGGGTGGATCAAAAAAGAGGGGTGGCCCTGAGTCACTTCAAGGAACTCATCAGCTAAAGACAGGTGTAGGGGATTCATTCAAACCAAAGCCATGTTTGCTATATACACGAGAAGTCTAGGTGATATTCTGACTGGCCATGTGAGGAGAATCTCACTAAAGTGGAAGGCTGAACATGGATGGAAGAACAGGGTATTCCTGAGTCACTTCAAGGGACCTGTCATCTAAAGGAAAGCAGAGGGATTTCATCCAAGTATGTACCCCAAAAGTTGATGTAATAACTTACTGAACTACACACACACAAACCTATATATATATATATACAGTGGTGTGAAAAAGTGTTTCCCCCTTCCTCATTTCCTGTTTTTTTGCATGTTTGTCACACTTAAGTGTTTCGGAACATCACACCAATTTAAACAATAGTCAAGGACAACACAAGTAAACACAAAATGCAATTTGTAAATGAAGGTGTTTATTATTAAAGGATAAAAAAAATCCAAACCATCATGGCCCTGTGTGAAAAAGTGATTGCCCCCTAAACCTAATAACTGGTTGGGCCACCCTTAGCAGCAACAACTGCAACCAAGCGTTTGCGATAACTTGCAATGAGTCTTTTACAGCGTTCTGGAGGAATTTTAGCCCACTCATCTTTGCAGAATACTTTCTGTTTCAGGACGACTTTAAGATTAGAAGACGAGTACCTAACATTTATCTCCTCGGCTTACTTCCCTTTCTTAGCCTTTAGCCACAAAGACAAAGCTGAAGCTTAAATATATACAAATGTTTCTAGTCCAACCTGCCCTAATGACTGTTAAAACCTGTAAATAATTCCATATCTAACGAGTAAACATAAATACGGATATTTAACAAAAAAATCAAATGCATTATTATTTTTTTTCATTATTTATTCCTGTTAAAATTATTTTCTTTGGGGGGGGGGGGGGGGTTGACATAAAGAAAGCAATAAAGATATATGTAAATAAATGAATAATAATAACTGGAAAAGATAGCAGTGTTGCTCTACATGACCATGAAAGCAAGAGTTTGTTAAAAGAAAGTCTACACACAAAAAAAAAAAAATATATATATACAGTATGTGTGTTTACTAGACTTTCTTTCAAAGAGTATTATGAAATGGCAAATAAACAAACAAGCACCTGGGAAGGCTGTACATCACTGGATTTTCTATGTCTTTCAAGTTAGACTTTGATATTGTCTAGTAGAGAATGACAGGAACCGAGTGGTATACAGTATATATTAGGCAAACAAGAAAATGTAGGATTCCATTGCACAGTATTTATTTTGTTCTTATTCGATTTATGTCGTTTGAGGATCCAGATTACACGCTGTTATAATCATTTTCATGAAAATGGTGCCTGGAAAGGAATGTAAATCTTAATGTAAAATATATTAGAAGTAAATATGTTTAAAAGAAAACAAACGGTGTGAAAGGATGGCCTGATATTAATATCGTTTTTCCTCTTAGCTTGGTTTATTATCTGGAGTGCTAGATATGGTAGCCCCATGGTGCGCTGTCCCTAGGACATGATATCATGCAATTCCTCACTTTGTTTTTATTAATCCATGACATGGAGGTGAAGAAGGAAAAGAAGCAAATTTGAGGAAAAAATATTTTGCAAAGCCCCCTAAACTGATTCATGGTGTAGAATTGCTGGTTTGTCCTGTAGAAGTCTTAGGTTATGACTACATGGGATTTTGTTCAGGCAATGAGAGTTTAGAATTTGCCCCAGATCGAGTACTAGAGACTTACTGATTGCTTGACCCGTCCAGACTGGGAAATATTAGTACAGGTCCTTCAGAGGTAACCCATAGTGTTAAAGCAATAATGCAATACTGTCCTATATTTGACTGGCTTTGTGTGAGGATTGGCCAGAATCATTGGTGTAGCTTTAATTTGTCTTAGGGTGACAGAAACTCATACGTTTTTAACATTCTTCCATGACCAGTTTTATCCAGTATAATTTTCATAATCATAATAATCAGCTTCCACAAAAATATGACTTGCTTAGCCAATACTTGTTTTTTTATTATTTTCCATAGACCTTCAGAGAGATAAATATGTGTTTGTGCTTGTCAGTGGGGTAAACTATTATATGTAATCAATGACCCTTACCCTTGAGAAAGGACATCAGGTTGAGGCATATGAAGTTCTACATGTGTGACAACCACTGTGGGCTGTGTGTCCAGTAGGCTAAAGGAGACTGGTAAACACACCCCAGAGTAAGGGAAATGGCACACAAAGAATGTCACTGAATGTGGGAAAATGTAGAAAAACAGTGACTGAACACTGCGCAGTGAATTGAGAACTGCCACAAAACCCCTCGTGATCTGCCCATAGATGATTCACCTGGCTAAATCACCTATAGTGTACACAATACAGTACTACACTATAGTTAAGGGCTATTCTCAAAGATTTTTTGTCATGTCCCATTCAAATAAATGGGCACTGGTTTGTCTCCACTTTGTCATTTTTTTTTTGCTTTTTACCATATAATATTGGGTGAAATTTAATAGTGTCAAAAACAATTTTTTAACTTTTTTGCCCATTTTTTTGGCCAAAAACCAGGAGAAAAATGGGGGTGAAAAGGTCGAGTAAATCTAGTTTGCTCTTGGATCAGGGTTTCATCCATATTTATTATCTACTAGTTGTGAAGATGTTTTTCTTGTAATTCTATTTCTTTATTTGGATTTAACAAATCTCTCATCAGACAATAATTCCATTAACGGTCCACTAACACCAGAAGAATAAATATTCATAAATACTTGTAACAATGTTATTGCTGAAGTTTAATTCCAGAATTTTAATGCTTTCTGTTTAATTTTATCTTATAACAGACACGTTGTATGTGAGTCCAGGCTTTTCTATGGGGTTTTAGTTTTAATACATATTCATTAAGTGCCCTAATTTCAAAGTTAAATATCACACTTTCTAGCATTTTTTTTTTGTAAGTGTATTTTGAATATAAAATATTTGGAAAGCCATTTGGAAAAATGTCTTTATTTCTGATATTACTGTCATTTAATGTAAAGGATATTGGGCAATATAATATACCTATCTTGTACCTATATAGGTATATAATATACTGTTATGGACATATTCACACCCTAGCTATGGTTGGGTGTGTGTATTAGTAAAAGATGGCTCTTAAAGAAAACTTAGTGAATGCTTTAACAGAGGAAAAAACAAAGCAATGTCAAAATGAGCTTCATATGAAGGATAGATGAAACTGTATATCTAAGCTTGCTTTGTTAATAGTATTGCAGTCTGTTTACTTGCTCATTACATAATAACCTTGCAGTCTGGATTAGCTGGTACAGTATGATACAGCTGTTCCTTTTTCTGAGACAGAAAGAGACATCTACAGATTAGATGGAACAGTATCTATCCAAGTGCAATATTCACTTATCCTCTGCCCTTGAACTGAACAGCCAGTCCCCACTACCAAGCTTTATTTAAAATATAAATGTACAGAAAACATAAATGAAACAATGGGTGGTACAGCTGGACACAAGGGCTTCCTTGATGATGGGACCACAAGTTGTTCCACCCTACCCATCTCCTGGATTCTAATTCCATCTCCTTGGAATATGTGGAAATTGAGGTTTTTGTGAGGTACCAGTGATTGGAAGAAATGTGATACCCAAGATATGCATGGAAATACTGCAGTTATATTTCACAGTTTAGTATATCCAGACTTTGTATCCAAAGGTTATTTGGTATCCTTTGCTCTCTCTTCTAACTTTAAATGAGCTACTTCTCAGAAAAAGGGCTGATGAGCCTCAACACAGGGAAGCTGCTGCCTCAATTGCCCATGCAATAACAATCTCTCATAATGTATATTATTTATAACATAAGGAAATACAATACAATGACAATGAAAGGTTAGAAATAGCAGTGATAATCTGTTATATAAATCCATAAATTACTAGAAAATCTATATTAGACTTTAGTGTAAACCTGTAGGTCTGTGAGATTATTAACATATTCTGTGAAGCTAAATATTTATAGTTATATAGCTATAAATATTATAAGAAATATATAATAAATAGAAGCTAAGCTTATATCAATAGTAAGTGTGCATGTAGATTCTTTGTGTAGATAAAACTATGTAATAAAAAGACTAGGGAAGTGTAAACGCAATAAACCATCTCACATTTCAAACATAATTTTAAGGCTAACTCTGCTGGATAACTGATATAATATTACAGAGTACTGAGTCACATATTATAACTCTGTTGTTGACTACCCCTTACCGTGATAGCTATACAGAGATGATTTATCAAGTCCATGGCTGATATTTAGGTCTGAACAATCCAGGATATCGATCAGGAGTTTTGGGAGTTCAGCAGAATATTCAATTAAATAGTTGTCTCCCTCCAAGAACACATAATAGTGTTACAATAAGATTTGAGAATCAAATACTTTGTATAGTTATGTGATAGCTGGGAGATTTCGGCATATTGTCAGTTTAGCACAGATTGGGCGAAATTGATTAAAATCTGTAAATTACCGATATTGATATTGACATATCAGAATTTTACCGATATCGATATTGCGATATCGAAATTTCAGCCATTCTGCCATTGAAATCAGTGGATCAGCCGAAATTTGTTATCGCTATATTGGTAGTATCGATATCGCGATATTGGTAAAATTCCGATGTTGCGATATCGATGATATCGATATAGCGATATTGGCAAAATTCTCTTTGATATCGCGATATCGATGCTTTCACTTTTCATAAATTTTGCCCTTAAAGTTAGTGTACCTGTTGGCAAGTGTATTCATATCAAATTGTGGCATGTAGTCTTCAGTACTCATAATGCATTCAGATGGCTCCAGTATAACATTAACTTGTATCATAATGTACAAGTTATTAAATCTTGTCAAATGACCTTGTGAAGTCTAATCTTTAGGACTGGAGCATCTGTCTCCATTAAATGGCGCAAGATACGTGTAATGATATTTTATCTATTTCCCACATTCCTCAGTTGTCATAATGCATAAATATAAGCCATCTATACTAGCACAATTTCAGGCTAGCAAGCATTGCTTATGCACTGGGAACAGTGGACAATTACACAGCGTTGGCAGCAGAGATTCCATAGTGCTGAATTCTTTTTTTATTGCACGTTCTACCATATTATGGTTTTGTTCTGCAGAGTGGATCAGCAAGTCTGGCAGATTCAGCCAAAGCAGATGAAGAGTGCTTGCAGGACCATCTGCATGTATACACCTTATAACCAAACAATCTAATCCCCAAACCATTCCAGATTTAACGTAAAACCAAGCACTATTTGGAAGCTGGCATTGCAGAAAGGTGGTAGGCTAAGCCCCTCAAATGCCAGTTAGCCTTGTCCCCTGTTGATGAATTCCCCTGTATGTTGTGACACTTACTTATTTTTTATTGTGCATCCTTCTCCAATCAGATCCCTGCAAGATCATGATTTAAGGGATCTGATTGGAGGAGCTATAATGCCAAACATCATTTAGTCCCTCCCAACCCGACTCAGGAAAGAAAAGTCAGGCTGACATGGAAGATGACAGAGAGAAACACTGTATAAATGCTGTGGTCCTGAGATGTCTGAATGAGCTGTGGATAAATCTTGACAAGTGGATGCATGTGAACGCGAGCTGAGTTAAAAATAGTTACATATGCATACTAGTGTATACACCTACTTTCTCTTTCTAACTATACTATATATATATATATATATATATATATATATATATATTTTGTGAGGGTGTTGTATTTGAGGGGAGATATTTTGCCCAAATTATGCAGACATAGTTCTGGAGGTCAGTCCAGGTTCTGCAAATCACCCCAGCTGCAGGCTAAAGCCTAGTTAAAAGGCAGCTTGGGGAGCCAGTTGGGAGTGGAGATGGAAGTTTGAAAAGTTGATTCTGTGGCTGAGGCTGAAAATCCTTGTGAGATAAAGAGGGACTAATGGTTAAAGACTCTGCTATACAACTTGGCTTTGCAGCACTGTGAAACTCCAAGGAGGCAACTCAGGAGAAGGAATGGTACCCTGCATTTGCTAACCAAATCTGTATGGGGTGCAGTTACCCACTGTGCTTTTAACCAAGGACTTTTTACTTTGGAAGTTGTGTTTTTCAAGTGACTTTTGTTTTGCTCAAAGAAAGGAGGTGGTTTAAGTTCATTTTTTTCCTGAAATAAAGGTTGACCACGAAAGAAACTTTCTGTTTGTGGTGTGTTAATCTCTAAAGGCTGCTCCAGCACTTGAGTGATTCCCTATAATATATATATATATATATATATATATATATATATATATATATATACATATATATATAAATACACATACACATATCTGATTAAGCACAATGGATGTTACATGGTTTTTCTAAGAACTCTCTGGATATATATTATCCGAAACAGACCCTTTAACCTCACAATAAAATGTTTATTATTCTTACAGGAAAGCAGTACTCTAATTTGTTTTTAAACTACAATGCCCTCAATAAAAGCCTCCTTTATTCATTTCAATAGCTGGCGGAAAGTGACAGACAATAGAGAAAATTATTTGTAACAACAGATACCACTCTGAGTTTTGGTAGTAGTACAAGCAGATGATTTAAATGTGAGCATTGCTAGGATATTGCCTGAACCATTCCATTAATCTTTCAGCTGAGAAGCCTTTACATGTTTTTTATTACATCACATTCTCTTGGTTTAATGCAATATAATTGTTATATGAATTCCGCACAATGGCGTTGATATACTGATATCTCTGTAAACTGGCCAACCGGATATTTAGTTTTGATCATCTTTTACATAGGAATAATCTATCTGGAAGTATAGAAATAATCAGCTCTGCTTACAGGAAATGAACTGATCTATTAGTAAAGGGCACGATAAACTGGGCAGGAAATTAAGTGGTTAGGTATCCATCCCATCTGCACAATCAAATATTTCCTTTGCATCACTTGATCTTTATACATAGTGTAACACTCAGAAGGTTTTGTGGATACTTCTCCACCCTTTGTTATGTCCACATTTCCCCGTGCCAGCTTTCTCTGGACCATGCTCCTACTTTTGCATATAAATTGAAGGAAATCTTTCTGTTCATGAACACAGACATGATTTAGCACCATATGGGCTTGAAGATGTAATGCTGGCTGCTGCCAAAATTTTAGTGGAACAATAAAAGATTGATTTACTGCATCAGCGTGCCGCGAACTGGTTTTCATTTGCATTGGGCCATTGGGAAGCTCTTTGTTCCTGTAGCTCCTTTACCGTTCCACTGGAGGATCAGAGAAACAACAAGATCTTGTTTTAATATTGTGCAGGTTAGAGACAACTACCTTTTGTTTATTTACAAACACAGACATAACATGGCACAACATACTATTTAGAGTTAGGTTTATTCTGTTACTAAATAGGACAACATGAGGAATTCAGTAGCAACAATTGATATATATATAATGATTTAAAGTATTCCTCCCTGTTACCTATTATATTCCCACCAATCATTTCTGGTTCTGTTGCCCTGTGACAGTCTGTGGTTAGGGAATGTGTTTGTGTCAGGTTAGAAAAGGGATACCCTTGTTTTGCCCAGCGCCATGCCCCGTGTCACTTCCTGGGATAACAAGTTCCTGTCAGGAAGAGGCTGAGTCCCTGTGTATGCCCGAGTGGCATTTCGGCATTGTGTGTTCAAAGAAATTAATAGACTCTTGAGCAATAGTTAGTGCCAGGTTAGCTCTTGTTGTAGGATAAGCTAGAAGCACCAGTCTAGGACCAGGCTAGAAACTACTTTGCCTACTAGGAATATGAAAGGGGTACACCTCAGAGGGTAGTAAATGGATATCCTCCACACAGGCAGGCTGTGAGCATTGAGTAGCCTAAACTGTCTCACATAGTGTTAGGGTATATACTCACCTGCCTCTCTCCTCTACCAGCTGGCGTTGCTGGCATTGGCATCTGTCGTGGTCACCATCTTGCACCTATTCTGGTCGTGGTCTATGGGGTCTGGTGGCGTGCATATCTCCGTGGGTGTCTTATCACGTTTGTGACATATGTTGCCATAATATTGCATTGCGGATACGCTCCCGCCAAAAGGGCTATTTAAGAGATCTAGATCTTGACTATTGAATTCGCAAACAGCGGATTCCCATAGCAAATCAGTGACAATTTCCCCATTGTAGAGTCGCAACAATTTTTTAATGTGAAGATTGCGACACTTTTCCCATAATAAAGTCAAGACTGACAATATTCTCATTATAAAGACGCGACTGTGACAGTAGCAGTCTATTGTGACTGTCTTTATCTGGTGAATTCGCACATATACGCAACAATTTGGACTTTAATGAATAACCCCCATTATTTCAGTGTGATCAGCATTAGTGGTCCATATTTTCCATATCAATGCAAAATTGTCTGAAGTGTTAAGTGGGTTTATTGTGTCTGGACTAACAAGAATAATTGACTTATTTATCTTATTTATTTACTTTACATATTTAACTTGATGGGTCTGTGTCCTAAATATGGAATTAGGTAACTGTAAATTATAATGATGTTTTCTGGGGTTTGTGCAGTAACTCTACCTTTGTACCTGGTGTACAAAGTTATAGCAAGCAAAAGGAAGCAGTTTGCTCCAAGTATATCTAGTAACTAGTGAACTATAGACATTTATTCTATTGTTTACCCTGAGCAGACCTTACCTGGGAACACGTCTAACTGAAAAGCAAAAAAATCAGTGCCAAATGATGACATTTTGTTTGAAGAACTCCTAGACAGAAGTCTAGAAGCATGTACAGAGCTCTCTGGTGATAATCCAGAAATCTGTTAGAAGTCTGTCAGTAGTGCATAAACAAGTGTTTTTAAATAAAATATATCTAATTTATTGCAGCAATTGCACAGCATTTCATTCATTGTATTATCCACCCCCCCCCCCACACACACACACACACTATAGCAGAATTATGATAGTAACCACAATGCACTGGTTCCATGGGACCTGCTATAGTACATAAAGACTGCAGTGTAATGAAATCAGTTTAAGAAGAGGTCTCACACTTCTCCAGCAACTGCAGATGTACAGCTTGAAAAATATGGTCTGTTTATACTCTACTTTGGTTTAAAGAAGAACTAATGCTAATTAGGACTAAGGGTGATTCTTAGTGGGGGAAGGCAATTACCAATCATCCTCCACTTATGTCATGAGGAAACAAATGGAAACTATATATACTGTATATATGAATAAGAGAGAGTGAAATAAAGGCTTCTTACTCTTCAAAAAGAATGCCCCCATTCCGAATTGCTTCATAAGGAATGACAAGGGAAGTAATTAGTTTGAAACCTTTATTTCCCATAAATATTTAGAACCCTAGCATTCCACTTTTCATTCAGGAGATTTAGATCTCAAATGTAACTTACTCTAAATACTAGTAATAGGCAATAGCCATAAACAGACAATTGTTTGTTTGTTTGTTTTTCTCTAGTTTCAGGAACAATAAGAACCAAACCCAAATAAATAGAAATCTCTATTTTTTTTTTAGTTTCATATAATTTTGAAATGAAACAAAAAATCAATTGGCTAAATTCATCATGATACCACATTTGCATTTCTAATACTATCTAAATCATTTTAGACATCGATATTGTCTTTTTATTATTTCTAAACTATAGATTTAGTAAATGCCAATGTAGTAAAGGATTTCAGTGTTCCGCAGTGAGAAAAAAAAGATAAATAACCAAAAATAGAGATTTCAACCCATATAACGGATTTCAGTATGTTGAATTCCAAAAGATGTACTGGAAACTATGGAAATATTCCATTTTTTATGTTTCATGTTTATATGGAAATTGCTGTTCTAGCTGCTATCTAATAATGGAACTTGGGACATATTACATACAAGCAGAATAATCTAACCAATTTGAGTGACTATTACATACCTCTGCAGAAATTAGATCCAATTTATAAAAGGAATAACCCCCGGCACTACAATAATTACTTTGTGCTATGGATTTATGACAAACACATTACAACATCATATTACTCAGAGCAAATCTGATGCAGTCGATCTGGAGCAGGTTCCAATTTCATCAAATTATATTATAATGTATGTATATTTTTATTTAAGGTGCCACTAGGTTATTTTTTAATCTACACTAATACAAAAGCCTTGAAGGTTGAGTCACATAAAGGAATGTAGTTAGAGATGGCAAAAATCAATCTGGACAAAGTGGAATTCATTCCGAATCTCTCTAAAAATTCAATTCTGAACAAATTTGAACTTTAGGGTAATTCGCTGGAATGAAATTTTTTTTAAGGGGTCCCTGGGACCCCCATGCCACCAAGGCGGCTATTTAAATCATAACCTGCAAGGATGCAGCTATGATTTTAAAGCTAATTATTTCCATAGAGCTACTAGAGTTATGGAAATAATTAGGAATAACCCCAGCTCAAAACTCGCTTACAGTGACAGTTTGCAATTAGCAGTAATCATGCCTCAGTCAGTTAAACTTCACAGGCTATGATTGAAAATATATACTTTATTCAGCATAAAATATATCAAATACAAAAACATACATAGAACAACAGGTCTTGAAGCATAACACCTATACACTATCCCTTTCATTAACATAAAATTGCCATGTTTGTTTAGTGGCTTTGTCTCTTAATAACTGGACTTAATCTTCCAATTAGTGATAAATATCCAGCAAGTCATTGTTTAACGTGCAGTCACTCACTTTCTTTTCATATTCAACTACAGCATTAAGAGCCTCTGGGCCATTTCAGTCTAAACTTGATTACAAAGAGTAGACCACATCATCTGCAAGGTGGGACAGATTATTGGGGAACACAACGACTGAGCTAAGCTTGACTTGTAAGTGCTACTCACTGCAAGATCACATTACAAAGGTTTAGAAAACTCTGTCTTTGCTCTGTCTTTACTTTGCTATCGATACTGCTGATGTTGGATAGACATGCACTCTGTAAGTGTTTGTGAGGTATTAAGTTTCCTGGTTCTAGTTAATGGATTATGTTAATTCCTAAGTAAAACCTGCTGGTAACGGTTTGAGGATACAATGTATTAGTTAACGTGGGTATCCACAGATCAAAATATAAGAGGGGATGGATGCAGGACATTATGATGAAGGAAGGCACAGTTCCCCCTAAAATGTTGTGTGTGGATATGGCACAATAAAAAATTACTTTTTCCTTCTGGAATTCTTTTTGGGACATTCAATTTTTGATGTTTCTACTTAATAGGGTGGGTTGACCCTATTGAATGCTCTTACTGGTTACAGACATCCTCCTTTTTTGCATGACATCATGATGTCACTGGCAGATGAAGTCATGACATCACTGTCATGTAATGTATTGAGAGCAATCAGAATCTCCCAATGCCCTGGGGCAGGACAGATGGGTGCATTGGGAAGCTAGAATGACTCCAGATGACCCCCTCTTGCTTTAGAAGCCCATGGATTGGTGGTCTTCTGGGTGGGGCAAGTGACCCACCCCTTGACCCCCTCCCCATGGATGCCCATGTATTAGTAATATTATTAGCAAAAGTAAGTACAAATAATATAGGCTAATAAATGTGTATGATATACATTATATATTCAGGAGTAAGCACTGAGACCTAGAGATGGATTAAGATGTAATGTACCATTACTGTAGGTTTCTCTGAGATACATTACTGTATTGCTATGTTTTGCACTGATATTTTAAGACATCATTGCTCTAAAATGCTTACTGATTTCCTTTTAATCTCAGAAGACACTGGCAAAACTGGTACCGTAAATAGTAAGTATCATGGAACCATGCTGATAGTGAACCCCTAACTGTAATATAACGTGGTGAAATTCATGAGAGAGGGTACATTTATGTTATTTCCAGTTGATTATTATGCCTGTAAAATGGCTGCACCACTATAAAAGCCTCAACTTTGTATATTTTCTATACGTATTGAGCTAGTAATGACACCGTGCTGAACATTTTAATAATGCATTTAAAACATAGAATGTGGGTAACTACTCATTATAGTATAATTAAGTCCTTTTCAAATATAGAAACATGTAAATACATTACTGTTAAGTGCATTATAATTTTGAAGAGGAGGAAGTCTCTGACCCACAGCACATGTCGTTTGAATAGATTGCCCGACTTACTAATATTGAATCTGTAACAATAAATAAAGTGTCTAAAAGTGGTCAGGTATATGCTATAGGGAAAAAAATGATTATTTTTCTATTTCATTTTAAAGACCTGTTCATCACCTCTAATTTAGCATACAAATGCCATTTATGCCCATTTATGAAATGTAAATCAAGATTTAGGTGAAATGTATTAAAGTGGAAAAGACCAGTCTTTCTGTCTTTACCGAGAGAAATCTCATTTTGTTTGAGATCTCGAGATTGAGTTTCTCGATCTCAAGTTTTCAAAATTTTTTCCATGGAAAGGTAGCCAATTAGCCATGCTTTACATTAGTAGCCATGCTTTACATTAGTAGCCATGCTTTACATTAGTAG
>WMED01015166.1:0-13750 GCA_019650415.1 Pipa parva | reverse complement strand
TTTATTTTGGAAAAGTTGTAATTTGAAAAATCAATAAAGATCAAATATACAAAAAAAGAAGTAGCAAAGGCTTGCTGATCAATGGTGCAAGTATTCCAAATAAAAGTTTTAGAGGATAGAGTAGGTAGAATAGGAGAGTATGAGATAGACAGAAGTTGGTGATCTGAGGGAGGGAATGGACTGATATTAAGAAAAGAAAGAGAAGAATTTTTTGTAAAGACTAAGGCCCTAATTCACCACTGTGCGAAGTGAGCCGTGAAGCGTACGGCTCACTTCACACATGGTGTTATGCGCATGCTGATGTCCTGTGCACGGACATCAGCATGCGCATTAAAGGGATTCCCCTCCCAGCGAGAGCACTCGTGCAGGGTATCAGCGGGCGCATAATACCATCTGCGAAGTGAGCCGAACACTTTGCGGCTCACTTCGCACGATGGTGAATTAGGGCCTAAATCTAGAAAGTGACCATCCTTATGGGCGCTAGCATTAGTTCACTGTTGAAGGTCAAAAGAGGAAGTTAAATGGAGAAAATGGGAAGGCCAAGATAGAGAGGGGTAGATCCTGTTATTGTACAATATTTGGTGAGTTTTTCATTTTTCCCTTGTATAGTCGGTAATTGCATTGTTGATGGTACAACAAAAGGGAGAAGAGTGATATTAGTTAGGCTAGCTGTTTTTCAGTTGAGCTTTTTTTTATTAGACTCATTATTGTCTATGGGTCAAATCAAAATAGTCTGTTTGGATTATCCCACAGAAAACAAAGGATACTATTTTTCCAGCTCAGCTGAAAAACAGCTAGTGTGACAACTGGCCTTGCTTACTTTTGATCTTGGATTTTCTTGGTCTTTTCTCCATAATAATAGTATTTTAAAATATTTTCAGATGACTTGCTGTTCACAGCCTTTTATTGCAAACCACAAGGCTTTGATCCCACAAGGACTTTGAATAATAACATTAATAACAGTTCCGTGGATCTAGATCCTACCTTCCGTTAACCAGTAACCATAACTTGTAATGTTCCTACTCTGAAAGAAAGCATCCAAACCAGTTTTGAACTCCATAATGAAACTGACCATGACAACTTCTTCAGGCAGAAAGTTCCACAGTCTCACTGTTTTTACAGTAAAAAAAAACCCTTATATGTTGTTGCATAAACTTTCTTTCATTTAAATGTAGCGAATGCCCTCTTGTTATACTTAAAGAGGCACTATTGTTCTACAATAACTGCACACAGACATATAAAACTCCTTTATACTAAGCCATTTGCTGACACAAATAGTATTAAAAATGTTTAGGGAAGAAATAATACTTGCTGTTTGTTTCACTTAGATAGTTTTCCTGAGAGCAGACAATTTCCTCCCCATACTACCCCTCCTCTTTCTGTTCTGCAAGTCAAGAAACATGAGAAGACGAAACTGCCTGACTGCTATTGGTTAAGAAATGTACTTACATACTTGGTGGTCTTGCAGAGTTGACCAACAATATTGGACAATGATAACAGAAATGTTAAACTATGTTTTCAAGACTAAAATAAAGAAAACTCTACAAACTCTAGTCCTAGGCCTCCATATACCAAACTTACATTCGAAAAATGATCTGAGTCTAGCCTCCCATATTGTAACAGCAGCTAAAACGTTATGAGCTGCATCCTGGAAAAGCGCTACTTAACCTATTAGGAAAAAGCTAATTATTAAGGTGAATTGGATTTACACGATGGAGAAAATCAGAGGCCATCTCTTAGACATTTCTTACAAAACTGAATTAAAATGGTTACCATGGGTTCAATTCCTTGACACTCGATTAAATAAATCTAAGGGAGTGAGGAAAAAGGAGAGAGAAGGAGGAAAAGGATTGACTTTTATATGGAAATGAAGTATCTTTTTCTTGTTCCCTTCCTATAATTTCCCCAAAAGATTGCATTTTTTTTGTTTTTATTTTCCCCCCTCCCAGAATATTATTTATCATAATATTATTTGGTAACAAATGATAGATTCTTGATATTGTAAGCAATGCTAATACCACTATTATTCCTACCAATAAACTAAAACAATCCCAAATTACATATTTTCTTTAGCTGACATTCAATAATAGTTTGTATTCATAGTTAGAGAAAAGGAATGAGTAATTTGAAGAAAGAAAGAAACAATGACTTTATGATATTTTCTTTATTGACAGTTTATGATGTATTTATATTTAGCTTAAAGCAGTGGTTCTTAACCTTGTTTGAGGTACCGATCCCACCAGTTTCATACGCACATTCACCGAACCCTTCTTTAGTGATAAAGCCCTTGACCTATGTGGCAGAGGCTCTGCCAAATCCCTGAGACCGACTCACCAAACCCCTAGGGTTCGATTGAACCCCAGTTAAGAACCACTGGCTTAAAATTATATGTAAAGCATATTTTTTGCTGAAATTCTGTATTATCAAGCTAATTGTTTGATATAATATGTTTTTTTTAATTAACCTTGAAAAATTAATAAAATTCAAATTTCAAAAAATAAAAAAGAAGTGTGCTGACCTTTTGGTCACATAAATTAAGTTGGAATGCAGGAGATTACAGAGGGAAAATGGACTTGTGCACATGTGCTAAGTAGTAAGTAGGGCAAAAATGTCCGGGGGAGGGTACCATTTCATGGAAAACTGGCCAGTACACATCACACACACATTTCCTGGTGCAAGAGTTTATCAGTGCTGCCTACTCAATAATTCTGTATCACATGAACCATCTACTGGGGCAAAACGCTTCTCACTAAAGTATAGTACTGCATATGTAAAGATGTAATTTGACTATAGTTCCCCTTTAAAATGCTTAGTATAAATAGATAGTGAGAGAGATCTCTGTGCTGACCCCATATATTCTTATACATGGTTATGAGGTCACCTTTTAATCTTTCTTCTAGACTAAACAAGCCCAGTTTTGATAATCTTTCTTGGTACTTGGTACCCACTCAAGCTCAACCACATCTTTCTTATATACTGGTGCCCAGAACTGCACAAAATATTCTATGTGTGGTCTGACGAGTGCTGTGTAAAGCGTTATAATTATGTTCTCATCAGGTACATTTATGCCTCTCTTGATGTACCCCATGATCTTCTTTGCTTTGGCAGCTGACACTTGGCACTGGTTGCTAGAGTTAAGTTTGTCAACTAAAATTCCTAAATCCTTTTCCAAGTCTGTTTTTCCCAGTGTTTTCCCATTTAGAAAATAATCTAGACATGCATTTCTGCTTCCCATATGCATAACCTTACATTTATCAGTGTTAAACCTCATTTGAAACTATCCTTTCCAAACCTGCAATGTATCTAGATCCATCTGTAATAAAATACTATCCTACTTTGTATTAACTACTTTACACAGTTTAGTATCATCTGCAAAAATTACAATTTTACTGTGCAATACCCCAGCAAGGTCATTTATAAATATATTGAAGGGAAGAGGGACCAAAACTGACCCCTGAGGTACCCCACCATTAACAGTAATCCAGTATGGCTACGTAACATTGATAATCACCCTCTGTTTCCTACCACTGAGCTAGTTACTAACCCACTTACACATATTTTTCCCCAGTCCAAGCATCTTCATTTTATGTGGCACGGTATCAAATGCTTTGAAAAATCAAGGTATATGACATCCAGTGACTCGCCCCAAATCCAGTCTATAACAGGCTTCCTCATCAAGGCCAATTACATTTGTTTGGCAGGACTTATCCCTCAGAAATCCATGCAGATATGGAGTTATACATTTTTTCATGTTAAGATACTCCAAGATAGCATCTCTTAAAAAGTCTTCAAACATTTTACAATGGTCCTTATCCCTGTGGATCTTACAATCTAGTTTCCCTATACTGTCACAAAGACTATTGCAAATTTAGTCTGGCCCCAATAAATGTAGTATGTTTTTGGATAAAAATTGAGTACCCAGATGAACATACAATTTCGGTGAGCAGGGCAAGCACAGAAGCAGTATAACCTCAGAATTCTGCTTCTGCGCTTGCCCAGCTCGACAAAATTCAAAAGGAAGCAGGAGGTGAAGGGGATTGCAACCTGCAGACTGTTGAGACAAGCAAGAGGCAGCACTGGAGTGAAGGAGTACACTGGTGAGTTTTTCAGCACCCCTCCCCCTTCAGAATCAACTCTAGTAGAATGTATTTGGAACTTCTTCTCCTTTAAGAATTGTGTACTGTCTACAAAATTCTATAAGCTTGTTAATTATTTTTCCCTCTGCCTGTTACTGAAATGACCCCTTCCTTTTTCTGTCTAGCTGTCTAGGAATTAAGTTGTAGGTATATTTCCTGTATGCAAAATGCTAACTAAAAATGTTTTAAAATGCTGCAGGCAGTGGAATAACCTCCTTGTAAACTCCAGTCATTACCAGATAATAGTATTTAAAGGTTAACATGGTTAGAATTATCTAGCAAGTGCTTCTACACCTTTTTTTGGACTGTAGTTTTTATTTTAGTTGTAGAATACACATAAAGCATTCCATGTTTCAATAAACATACACGCAGAGCCTGTGCAACTGTCAGTAGATATCCAAATTCACACAGAAAGCATCCTAGGTGAAGCACACTCTAGCAACTTCTTCAACAAAGTAGTTAATGATAAATGTACACCTACATAGTATATATCTATATAAAGTCTAGTTCAGGGGTCAGCAACCTATTTGGCTGAGAGAGCCATATACGTGCAACTCTGCTCAACCCCTTTGAATCCGGAACCGCTGACATCATATGTGACATCTCATAGGTGACTTCAGCGGGTCCGGATTGGCTAGCAACCCAGAAGCTGGTGATGTCAGCAGCTCCAGATTGGCTAGCAATCCGGAAGCTGGAGACATCAGTGGCTCCAGATTGGCTAGCAACCCGGAAGCGCTGAGAGAGCTTTGTCTCTACAGCGCTTGCCAGCGATTAGCCAGCAGACTGTAATGAGCGGTGCTTGCATGTGAGCACCGCTTGTTACACTCAAAGAACCAGATGCAGCCATCAAAAGAGCCAAATCTGGCTCGAGAGCCATAGGTTGCAGACCCCTGGTCTAATGTATCATTTGTTTTTGACTGAAAACCACGTGGTGACTTTCCTACTACTAATGAATATACAGTGGGAATAAGCCCATAAACTCCAAGGGACAGTTTTAGATAATTCTTTTTAGAGAGCTGTACATAAAACAACACCTTGTCCACATATTTTCTTTAACATTAGAAACATCCTCTTTATGTCGCATATGCTATCTAGCTATACTTACACATCATTTGTATTTGGCTTTAGAATTACAGAGGCTTGGGTCCATTCAAAGTCTTGAGTAGAAGCACTCCTTTCCCCCTTAGGGTATTAGTTCAGATCTTATTGCTATGTTGTATTTATATCTACTGAATAAAACTTGACTATATTCAGTCAAGATTACATTCATAAAATTTGCCAACATAGTCGTAAAGGCAGCCAGTCAGATGGCCAAGGCCAGCTTTCACCTGTCTGATGAATTTCTGAGTGATAAATTCAGCCAGAGCTCAAAGTGTTCTGACCTTCAGCACCCAATGTGTTATCATCAAATTAGTTAAAATAATTTTATTTACTGTGCACCGCAATTATGTTACAGTTGTGCTTTAAACTGAAGGCTAATTTAGTTATTGGTGTTTATATTTTTGTTTGTGTTATTTATTATACCAGTAACAACTGAATTTTATTACTTTTTGTCTGTTCTCATCTTTACTGATACCAGCCTTGTTGTTAAACAGACCTCACACAGTCCCATTATTTTTTAGGGCACTTTAGATAATACATATTCAGGATGTGTGCCCAAACCCAAATTTTTAAAGCTAAATAGTTAAATAACGTAATTTATAAACAGAATGTAGAATTTTTGGAAGTACAAATTGAATATATACTAACTATAAATGCATGTGACACATTTTCATTTTTTGGTGTTACTGTTTTTTAAAATGATGTTATTGTAATGGTAAAAAGGAGCTCTAGAGGATAACAGCTATACATAGTAGCATTTGATCTTAAACACTGATTTTTCAAAAAAGCAGCAGTAGCAGCTGCAAAAATGATATAAAGTCAATAATACAGGATGGTCCAAACATATGGAAACACCAAAATTGGAGGAACATGGTTGTGGGGAATACTATCCAATGTGTGGCTTTCAAAATGGATTTTTTTGTGCCTATAAGCTCCTGAGATGTACGTATATTCAGACTCTAGCAAAAGTTTGGGAGGAAAGAGAGCAGGGTTATTACTAATCCTAAAAAACCCAGAGGCCATAGGCATCATGTTTAATGCCACAGGGTTCACTGACCCTTAGATATTGAATTGTTTCCTTTAATAGTCTTTCTGGATACTTACAGCATTTACACAGTCTTCTGTGTGCAGAATGCATAAGTACACTCAGAGGGTACAAGTACAATGATTGCAAAACTGGCACCATTTTATGTATTCTGAATGTGGACATGTGGACCTGTGCCCAAGATTTTAAGATTTTAAGGCAACCAAGCAAATACTCCTAGAAATGGAAGTGGGGACCCAAACTATGAACTAGAAACCTAGGGGTCTATAAGTGTATGAGTTGTTTTACACATTTTTGATGACATTATTGGTACAGTCTGCTAGCTGATGTAAGATGTTAATACAACATTGGGCTTTAGAAAATAAGCTGGACATTTAATACTAGATTTTCCAGCACAGAGAAGTGGCTGCAGTTGCATATTTGCTAAGCCACAAGTTCTTCCAACAAGCAGGAAAGCAATTTCACTTTAGAAGAAGCTAAACCACATTTTTTCAATGTTAATTGACTTGATGGTACACTGTTTATGGGAGTAAACAAATCATTTTTAAACAAAGCCATTTTACATTTAGCAGTTTCAGTGGGTGCAACCAAACAAAAATGTATTTCAACCACATTATAGTAAGTCATGCCAGCATAAAATAAGGTATGCTGCGTCCCAGAGTCCCATAATGCATTGTAATTATACTATAACTCAATCACAAATTATTGCATAATAAATCAAACAAACCTTATTATAATGATTGCAGTATCTATGTAAGTAAAAATGCATTACGTTGTTAAATATGTATGTACCATTAGCTATCAAGATCACTGATTTGAGTTTGAAATTTTTCTGGACAAAAGTTCACTTTTGCTTTAAGAAGCTTTCAACTCCACCACATAATCTTATAGGTTTCACCTGTAAAACTTGGCATCATGCTAAAAATTGCATTTCGTAGTCCATGGATAACTTCACTGAAGTCATTATATGTGTCAGAAAGTGATCTCTGGGCTGTTTCCTTGCTCTTGCTGATGTAACAAATGTTAGCCATTCCCAGTATTTGGCTTCCTTGTGCATAAACAATACTATTGGGTACAATATTAGTGAACCTCTTGGGGACTGGGTGATTCTACCCATTCTCTATGTGCTTATGTACTGAACTTCTGAAGAGACACAACATTCATCTAGGACAGCAATTCTCAACCTGTGGGTTGCGACCCCATTTGGGGTCGAATGATGATTTGCCTGGGGTCACCTAAGACCATTGGAAATATAAGGATTAAATGGGGTTGCCCAATAATAATTAATAAGTGGGGGTCACCAAATCATGCGGAATTGTACTAAAGGGTCATGGCAATAAAAAGGTTGAGAACCACTGATCTAGGAGGTAAAGACCAGCACTGTGTTACCGTTAATGTACAACATTTGGTGGGCTGCTGTACTGTTGTGGACATTAAAAAGCAGACATGCAGCTCTATATTTAGCACTATAAATGTGGAACCTGCTGTGCAATATTAGGCATTTTGTGGGGGTCTGCTTCACTGTAGAGGGCACAGTATGGAGACCTGCACATCTGTATTTCTGTATTGGGTACAATATGGGCGGCACTGTATTGGGCATTTGAAAAGGGAGGATGCTGTAAAGTTTTGGGCACTATATAAGGGAGATCTGCACAATTTTGGGCAATATATGGGAGACATTGATAGTTAGTGCCCATCATTTCAAGTGCCCTGTAGATCTCAGCTGTTTGATCAGTAAAAATCGATCAATGTTTTTCAATTGTTTTTTACCGATTGAAACTCTTTGATCGAGTTTTTCAATCGGATTTTTTTCAGATTAGTAGTATATACTACTATTGTAAAGTATGTCTACCCTTCCATTGAAAAATCCATTTGAAAAACTCGATCGAAAAGTTTCAATCGGTAAAAATTGTTTGAAAAACATCAATTGATTTTTACCAATCAAACAGCTTAGATCTACAGGGGATAAACTTGAAGTTTAGGCCAAATTTAATAACTTTCACCCAAAAGATTGCCTACCTGTGGTCTAAAGTAACTGAATATGTGTTGTCCTCTTAGCAAACATAACTGGTACTGTTAAGCAATGCCTAATGCATTTGGTTAGGCCATGAGCAAATTAACTGTTTATCTGATGATCACTCTCAATAACTGAGTACTTGCTACTAAATAAAATTTATTTAGTTGGCTAATAGGGGTTATATGAGCAACTTAAATAAAGCTGTTGAACAATGTGTAACATTGTTACTAGGTAACTTCCTATCATTGAGCAAATAACTGTGATTACTAAGAAATGTGGAAAGTTACTGGTCTTAGAAGTTTTAGATGTTAAGCAATTCCAAATGCATTTGACCAAGGCATGAAAGGTGATTGACACAATGGGCATGTTTCAAAAAGATTTGGCTTAAAAATTACATGAAATCAGGCCTGAGCACCAGAACCCAGTTGAGAACCAAGGACAAGAGGCACACTTATCATATCTGTCTGTCTATCTTTCTTTCTCATATATATATCCTATATATGAACTATTAATTTGACTATTTGACTGCATGATTTTTAATCTCCTTCCATATACAGGTATGTGCATTAAGTTCCATAATATAAAATGATTTAGTAATTTTGCCTCTGAAAGTCAACCCAGTGTTTGCTTCCTCTTTAACGCACAGTGACAAATGATAGATTATAGCACACCTTTAGAGGGGACAGTGTGGAAGATTTACAGAGTGTATCTTGCAATTATCTTGTCTTAATGATCCCTAGTTACAGTGCAAGGAAACCTAAGATACTGTAATTATTATACAGCTAGCCAAATAAACATGTAGCTACCTCAGCTTTAGCAATCAATTAGTCTGCCTCAGCATGATTTACTAGCATTCTAGCTGACAGTAGTGCTTGTCCTGTGCATCTTGCTTTGTGCTCAAAATAAAATTCTTTAGAATTTACATCTACAAAAGAAAAGTCAATCAAAGAACATCAGTTAAAAGAGGGAATGCGCCTTTATTCTATGCTATAAATCCATAAGCCTAATAAATTGTAGTAAAAAAAATATGACATAAATTGGGCCAAAATATAAGAAAATTAATTTTACAGCTGAATAAAATCTACAAGGTATATTAACATGCTGCTGCACTTCCAATAGACTGCATTCAGTCCATATGCATCTGTAAATATTAAAAGTGAAAAATAGGCATATCTATGGTACAAATCTCTAGAACAGCAAATCTTATGTAGAATGAAATGATCCAGGAGGCAGCACATATACAACCATGGACACATTTATCAATACAGGTACTACATAAGATGCTGGGCAATCTGCCATCTTTACTGTTTTTTGTTGCAGTAACAGCAGTTATGTTTATTTGTGCTACATGGAAGAGTTTACGGGGATTATTCACTAAAGTCCGAATTGTTGCGTATAGGTGTGAATTCGCCAGATAAAGACAGTTGTAATAGATTGCTACTGTCACAGTCGTGTCTTTATAATGAGAATATTGTTGCAGTCGCGATTTTATTATGGGAAAATTGTCGCAATCTTTTTTCTATGGGAATTCGCTGTTTGGGAATTTGCACCTTAGTGAATAACCCCCGCAGGGGGTTATTCAGCTCACCTCGCGACCACTCGAGCCGCCTCACTGAGCCGAAGTACCTTTAAAGCGTTCACTAATCTCTGCCTGCAGGAGACCAGGGAGCACGTACCCGTCTCGGCGAACTGATGAGAAGCATCACAAGGCAACGTCGCACTTTCCTGAATTACCCCCTAATTCCATTAGATGCTATGAGGGAGATCATAATAGAAGGAAAGGGACCCTGCCTATTCCTAACATGCCCTGCCTGCAAGATCGCAATTGAGTCCGGCCAAATTCGGCATCAGCAGACCTGCGATGAGTGCAGTCACAAAATGTTTTACGGATTCCCTGGCAACCCCAAAGTAGAGATTAAAGTGGAGGTACATGGTGACGATGCCACTACAGTTGTTGCAGAACAGCCATCATTTTCGAGAAATCCCAAAGCAGAGAAGGTGTTCCAGGAGGACATCGCATCCAATGCAGGCCAACATGTTATGTCTCAGAGGCGAGCATCTTCAACGTCCAACCCGGACTCTAGCCTCATTGAGTCCCTGGCCATCAGAGAGCCGCCACCTTCAAAGGAGACACTGGCACGACGCAAACAACATGGAGGAGAATGGTTCCTCGACATGCCTCTGACTCAGGTATCCTCGGGGAACAGTTTGAGCAGTAATTTTGGCACTAAATATTCTGTTAGCCAGTGAGGTCCTGGTGTTTCTAGCTCCCAAAGAAGTTCTTTTTGTTTGGGAGAGTCCAACCAAGTAGAGGGTAGACCCTCATTTTGCCCTTCTTTGATTTGCAAAGAGATTTCCCCAGATTGTTCGGTGTTGCAAGGAAGAGCCCCAGCAAGGACACACAGCCATGTGTCAAGAGTGCAATGCCTAATTTATTATATTAATTATTGGAATTTGGAAAATGAGAAGAAAAAGTTTTGGAATGATTCTGTTAACTATATCATCTGAGTCCTGGAGTTATTTGTCTATTATGGGTCAACTATACCACTTCAACTGAGATAACATCAAAGGGCAATGAACACCTAGAGGCATATCCATTTTATTTTTTTTTTTCTCAACAAATCTTTTATTTTTATTTGTTCACTAGGCCCAGTTTTCAGCTCCTGTTCACGACACAGTTATAATTGATATCTGGTCTAGATTTTGCAAGGCTGGATTGTCTGGTGATATTTCTCCAAGGTCAGTTATTCATTCTGTTGCTGGCCATACCAAATTTGTTAGAAGTAATCTACAAAATAATCATGTTTTAGGCAATAATGCTATGGCCAAGAGGGGCATACTTGAGCTATAGTATCCAATCTAGAGGGGAATAGTAACATCTCAGGAAAACATGGAAAAAATGTGGAATTATGTGTATGACTGTGAACTTGGAATAACAGCCAATGAACACTGTGTTTCTAACAGAAAGTCTTTCCAACCAAAAACAAAATCAAGAGAAGATGGCAGAACTTATGTTTGAGCTATTTGATGTACCAGCCATGTATGTGGAACTGCAATCAGCACTTGCATTATACCCCTATGGATTTAATTCAGGGGTTGTCTTGGATATTGGAGATGGACTTGCCCAGATTGTCCCAATTTGTGATGGCTTTACCATTCCTCATGCTATATCAACGCTTCAGTTTACAGGCTTTGACATCACACAGTATCTACTAAAACTTCTTCAGGAAATTGGCCTTTATTATGTCAGCAAAGCAGAACATGACATTGTTTGAGAAATTAAAGAAAAATTCTGTTACGTGTCATTGGAGCCAGTTTCTGAACAAACTACTGTGAAGTATAAGCTCCTAGATGGGAGTATAATTAACATTGGAAGTCAACGTTATTGTGCACCAGAGTTGCTCTTTTCTCCAAAAAGCATTGGAATTGAATCTCCAGGCATCCATAACCTTCTTTTCAACTGAATCATGAAATGCCCTGTGAACACACGTAGAAATCTCTGTAAAATCATCATCATCCTGATTGGTGGGACAACATTCATCCCTGGCATGCATAAGCGAATTTTAATAGAAACAGAGATGATGGCACCATGTGGAGTGCTAGTCAATGTTATTTTAGTGGCCAAAAGAAAATACACTGTATGGACAGGTGCCTCAATCCTTGCCAATACTAGAACTATGAAGGAAATGTGGGTCACTTGCTCAGACTATAATGAGGGTGGATCCTCTGTTGTGCATAGAATAAGGGATACAGAATAAAGTATGTCATGCATTTCTGCAACCATATTTCTGTCTTAGTTCTTTGCTTCCAAAGATTTAGGCATGCTGGGTTTCATTTACTAAGGATATGTGCAAACAGCCCATGGGAATTGCTACATATGATGTGTGAAGGTGCAAATGGCTGCTTATACAGTACATATAATTGTGAGAGGACTGCAGTATGCATCCACCATGTGTCAATAAGGCTTCACAGTTGTGCTAGTTTTTTCTATATATTTTGTGAATCTGCAAAGTCTGGGACCCAATGTTCACATAAAGGCCACACATAAACATGGAATAAATAAATCAGTATACCTAGGGGCCTTAATTTTAATGTTAGCATCCAGCTGGCATTAAAAGAATATTGCTTTTGTAGTGGGTTTGTGTCTTTAACTGCAACTTTGCCTTTTGCTGTATAATGTTGCTACAGCTTTAGTGACCATACAGGTTTACAAAGGTCACAAAAAAACTGAGCAATTTAGGGGCAGGGGCCTCTGCAACTGCACAAAGGTTTATTTTTGGATCCACAAATAGGAACTTGACTGGCAGTGCTTTTGAAAGGTACAAGTGCCCTCATTGTATATCATTGTATGTATATTTTTATTTATAAAGTGCTGCTACATTATGCACTATACAATTAAACAATACATTTATAATACAGACGTGAGGGAAGTTCTCAATATAATACAATTAACTAAATTACAAGTCAGGGCTGTGGAGTCACAATCGGTGTCCATTTTGGTAGAGTCAGAAGAAATTGAGGAGTCGGAGTTGGAGGTTTGGCTTACTGACTCCACAGTCCTGTTACAAGCATAGAATTATAAAAACACAGCATTCTTAAGTCTCAGGGGGTGATTTAAACAAGAGAGTGGAGGCTCCTTTCCTAGAGCTTTCAGTCTATTTGGGAGTGAGACTTACCTACACATAAATAAAGGTCATAAGTGCAGTAGGTCATAGCCTATATGTGCCAGTCATAAACAGAAATAACTAAAACTTAAAATAAGTAAATGAAAACTGGTGCTAATGCTCCAAGAGGTAGGATTTGAGTTTACTTTTAAAACTACTGAGGGACTGTTCTTGTCTACCATAGGTAGATGGGTATAGAATGCCAAAGGAATAGGGCAGCAAGAGAATAGTATAGTAGAATAGTAGAGAATAGAGAAAGGGCAGTAATGGTGCTGAGTACAATGATTATTGCTTTGTGCCAAGTTGCTGCCAGACTGTGGTAGTCATGCATGTCTATCTATAGCCCTTATGTGTCCTAGCCTTTACATTTCATTTAAAACAAAAATGAAACTTTTTAAAGTGCCTTAACAATAAATGTTCTGCTGCATCTTCTCTGTCTTGCAGCACCAATGGGTACATGCCCAGTAGTGCCATTACATTTGTGCACATGCAAGTTGTTGCATTTGTAAAAGTACTTTTGTGCAAACTCTCGCTAGTAATGCAAGGCTTGCCAATGGATAAACCTGGCATCAGGATAACTGTGGAAGAGAGAGATAATTTCTTCAAGTAGCATTTGGCAGGATATTTAATAACATGAATCTTAAACAAATGTAATCTAAAGCAGCATTTTTTTATAATACCAAAGTGAAATAAAAGAAAACAAACCAAACTGATATCCATTCTTTGAATGCAAGTGCTGGTCAACGAATTAGAATAATTTGAAATAGTGCAATCATGAAATTCTTTG
>WMED01015165.1:0-13750 GCA_019650415.1 Pipa parva | reverse complement strand
TAGTAGTAGACTAATTTAATCGCAGCTGCCGATTTCCCTTTTGAATAGTCACCTTGCACCACACCAGAGTCCTGCCATCAAATACCCAATCCACCAGTCTGATGTGGCAAAGAAAAACAGGGACCTTGCCCCTAGGTCATGTTGTCATTTACTCGCAGTCGCCATTGTCACTTTTGAAAGAATAGTCACCTTACACAACACTGGAGCCCTGCCATAAATCCACCAATTCACCAATCTGATGTGGCAAAGTCAGACAGGCGAATTGGGGGCAGTACTCCTAGTCACATTCACTTCTTTGACACAATCCTCCACTTAGTCAATAGTAAAAGTAGTACCTGTGCACACACACAAAGTGATGTGAGGAGTTCCATAAGACTGAGATTATCATATTCACCCAAAATTGGTTGCGTATTTGCCACATCACAGAGTTTAGTCAATAAGCGAACATGGGGAAATGGAGAATATATGCAAATTCAGATCTATGCGTGACTATTCTGCCTTTACTTAATATGATGCTAATACTTACCAGATTCTGGTGGTGCTGGAGGCAGGAGTTGCAGATGGGTTGCAGCAGTTGGAGTCCAGTGACAGCCACAATCTCTGCGACACCTGCAGTTAAGTGACTGGCTCCTCCTGATCTCCCTTGTTTGAAAAGTAATATTTTGTTTTGGTTGGGCTGATCAATGAGATCATTAAAGAGGAACTAAATTCTCCTAATAAATCACATTTGTTCATTTAGCCTACATGCCAGCAACACAATAAACCCACATTCTTTTCCTTCCAAGCCACCTACTTGATTATTTCTGGTTCTTCTGCATGCATTATTTCACTAGTATATGGCAGCCATTGCAGCAATTCAGCTCCACCCCCTGCTGAGAAAGCTGGTGCCCTGGGCACTGGCTTCTACAGAGCATGTGTGAAACCCAGCACTGAGTGTATATCTCAATGATATTCACAGTTTTAGGAACCATATGACATTCCCCAGCCAACCAAACAATATGTGATATGGTGTCAGGGCTCATTAGCATATTAATAAGGATCCAATATGTGAGATATCAGCACCAGCAGTTCTATAGGATAGCAAAACAGTCCAAAGGTACTGATTTGCTGTTTCATAATATAGTGGTTTAGGCTGGTAGACTCTGTCTGTACATTTACAGCCTAATTAACCATTGTGCGAAGTGAGCTGCGAAGCCTTCGGCTCACTTCGCACATGGTGTTATGCGCCCGCTGATGCCCTGCACGCGGACAGGACATCAGCACTTGAGTCTCCTCGCCGGGACTGGAATCCCTTTAATGCGCTCGCTGATGTCCGCATGCAGGACATCAGCGGGCGCATAATACCATTTGCGAACTGAGCCGAAGGCTTCGCAGCTCATTTCGCACAATGGTGAATTAGGCTGTTAGAATATCAGTTAGATAGAGAGAGAACATTAGTTCTTCTTTGAAAGATTTCCAAATGTTTCAGCCAATGTATACTCTTACACGCTGACTTATTGAACACAAGTTGTGGTCACACTAATAGAAGTATAGCTTTTTTAAATCATTTTTTAGTTATTTTTCAATACTTATCTTTCTGTTCAGGATCTTGTACATCTGTTCTTCCAACCTGTATTTAACTGTTTCCTATGATAATGTACCTTAGCAACCAGAAGACTATTTCAATGTTTACAAAGAACAACAAATTAAGGAAGAAAAAAAAAAGTTCTGAACAGAAATTCAAAAACTGCAAAAAAAAACCCAATTGCTAAAACCATTAGCTTACAACTTACTTAAAGTAAATTGCAAGATGAACATCCCTTTTAACCCTTGAGAACAAAAGAAGATGCATTGAGGCATTAAACTGTGTGTGGCTTTGTCTATAGTTGCACAACATGTGGTTACAACATACAGACAATCTATATAAGCATTAATGGAACTATGAAATAAAAATATATGTATGGGAGTCAGCGTCAGACTGGGGAATATGGGCCCACCCTCAGGCTGGATGTGTCATGTGACATATAACATCCTGATTGGTGGACAGATGTAGCTGCCTTTCTCTAATCCTCATCCTGATTGGTGGACACAATTTAGCCACTCTTACCTAAAAAATAAGTGAGCAGGCAGAGGGAAGTATGGGCAGCTCCATAATTCTGATAGTTCCTTTCTAAAAAAAAACAAAAATAATCGACTAAAGCAGCAAATATAATTTAGATTGGAAAAAAAAATGCTTCCATTAACTTTTGTAATAGATTTCTAAAAATACAAAATAAATATAGCTGCGCAGCTCTTATAATGAAGTATGTGAATGGGTATGTTTCTCATTTTCACACATTATATGTATGAGGTTCCCTGAGGCCAGTGCTCACAGAAGCCCTCTATGAGCTAGTTTCTATTTGCAGCAAATCAAAATAAAAACAGATATGCAATAAATGGAAGAGATGCATTGAATTGTGAAATACTCTAGAATGTTTAGTCTAGAGCAGCGGTTCTCAACCTGTGGGTTGCGACCCCGGAGGAGGTCGCATGACCATCCCACGGGGGTCGAGAACTGCTGGTGAGCCTGAAAGCTCCCGCAAGACCCTTTTTATAAGGGTTCCTGCGGAGTGATGTTGGCCAAAAATGTCACCACGTGACGCGCGTACATAATGACGTTTCGCCCGAACGTCACCACATGATGCGTACATGATGACGTTCAGGCAAAATGTCACACTGTGACATCAGCGCCTGGGGTCGCGGTTCTCAAAAGGTTGAGAACCACTGATCTAGAGAATAGAAACAATGTATCACACTAACACATAATGCTGGTTAATTGTGTAACTGTGTAGCTATCTTTCCTGTTGTTGCATTGATACATTTCATACAAAGTGGTTTATATATACAGTATAAACAGATTCAACACATAATAAATGTTTGATAGACCTTTTTTTGATGTGTAAAACATTGGCACTGGTCTGGAAAGTCCACACTCCTAAGGTTATTGCTCAGTAAATCTACAAATGGAGTTTAGTATTTCTACTATGACGTCTATCTATGCATGGACTACATACTAAGCAGAACACTATAACATGTAGGTAGCCCTTGTGTGTAATGGAACACAAAACAGAACACTGTCTCCAATCTAAGCAGAAAGAGATATGCCAATCAATGGGGAGGGGAGGAGCTGACTACATTACTACTGCTTAATCACAAAGCCCCATTCATAGAAAACTGAATAATTCCGAATTAACATTTGTTATCAGTTTCTGCTGCTTTAAACAAACTCAAAGTTTAAAATTAATAAAAAATCATTTTGTGCCTGCATTTAACAATATATTTTTGCCATTATTTTCCATTTTGCACCATTTCTCAGTTCAGCTAATTTCTAAAGGGTGGAATAAAAAATTGGTCGTCGAAAAAATTAAATGGAGCAGCTTTATAAATGAGTGAAAATGGTGATACCAATATATTGCCAATATTTTACCCTTTTCACCAAGTCAAAAAACTTGAGTGCCGAAAAGGAGACACCACCCACCAGCTCCTTCCCAAAGTGCAGGCTAAGTGACGATATCGCACCTGCGTCAAGGTAGGAGCACTCCCCAGTGAACGAGTGGCCTTTTAGCGTAGGCTGCGGATCCAACCTGAAAACTGTCAGGTCAGGTCTGCGGCCTGCAATGAAATACCATTCGCTCACTGGGGATATCAGGAATACCAGAGGTGGCGACAGCATGTGTGCCCTCTCTGGCATGTGTGCCATAGGTTTGCCACCGCTGGACTATAAGCATACCTAGGGACCTTTAGGGCACTTACTGTCCAGAAACCTAATCCCCTTGAGCTCAAATGGTTCGGGCTTATTAATGCAATTCACATCACAACAGTGGGAGGAGCTTTTCAAATGGTGGGAAATCAAATGGATTTTGGGGTGGAACAGGATGGGGTGTAAGATGGATAATGTGGAATTAGGGTTGGAATGGGGTGGAGCTGTAGGTAAAGTTTCTACCCCAAGAATTTGATCAATTTCAACCTTTACAAGTTTGTTAGATGCAAAAACTGCTGTTTGATTGAAAAATATCGATTGATTTTTTCCCATGTAAACATGTAAACATTTTTATTTAGTTTTTTGCAATGCAAAATTAGCCATGATTTGCATAAGTTCTTTGGCTACTTTTCCATCAAAAAAAAAATTGAAAAAATTTGATTGGAAAAAAAAAAAATCGATCGATATTTTCAATGAAACGGCAGTTTTTCTGCTGAATAAACTCGAAAAGGTTGAAATCGACCTTTTTTCGAGTTTAGTAAATTTCGCCCTAAGTAGCAATATATCCAGTGAGTGACACCTGAGTGTTGACCATGATGTCAATTTGAAGCCTTGCAGTAAAAAGTTTTAGAACTTGCTATAAAGCGAACTTACTTTATAAACGTGGCATAGTAAATTTGTGTGTGGCTCCATAAAAACTAACCGCAACCGTTGAGATATGTCCCCACGATTACATCTTTGGTGGTTGTAATTGTCAATTTATTTCACGTCCAGCCACTTGCCGTCATCTCTCGCGCAAGATTAAAAAACAAATAAAAGTCCTGGAATGATAAGATCAAGATTCCAAATGAATAAGCCTCCTACCTGCAACTCCAGCGACAAGTAATATTGCCTATGGGTCCTTAACCCCCCCACCACCACCACCGCCCGCCGCATCCTCTATCCGTATAGGAAAACCATAAAGAGAAATGACTTGTGCTGTTATCATCTTCCAGCTGCCATTTCTCCAGTGCCGAGCTAGGAATATCAAGCAACCTGCTCCATGCACGCACAATGACCTCTCCAGCCTAGATTTGTTCTTGGATGGAAGGAAATTGAAATCCATCATAAAACTTATGCTAGGGACCAGGAGAGTGCAAAGTAATGAACCCTCCCAACTGGAATTGTGGGAGCTGTTAATGGAAAAGAGTTGTTCGCTTGGGATAAGCGCACAGGAATTAACCATTTCTTGGATTCATATATATATATATATATATATATATATATATATATGATGTATTTTATCTAATTCCGTTTTTTATCTAATTTGCACAGGTCACCCTTTAAAAGGGAACTCAATGTGATTTAAATATTTAGTCTAAAAGTTTTTTTGTTTTTTTTAATATCATTTTCCCGCTATTACTGAATATTACTTGGATTACTAATATTCTGCTATAGTCTCTTCCTTGGCAAACCTTCCCCCCAGAGTAAAGTTAACAATAATGTTGCAACTAGCTCTGTGGAGTAAAAACATGTACTGTTGGTTTCAAAGCAACCTCTTAAAAGATGCAATCAGTAGAATTCATCAACAGGAGCAATGGTTTACAGAGGTCTAGAGATGCATAGCAACCAATCAGCAGTTAGTAACTAGAATTATGTAGATGATGAAAGATACATTGTTGGCATCTGTAACAGACAAAATTTCATTCTTGCAAAGTCATTGCATCAAGTTCCCCTAAATCAATTCGCCATTTTAGGGGTGCAGATAAATTAGATTACATAGATGGATAGACAGACAGATAGATAGATACATAGACAGACAGACAGATTAGATAGAAATGAGGGATTATAGAGATATCTAGTTTTCACTCTTTATTTTCTTGCAGTTCCACAAATATTAACAAAGAAGAATCTACAATACATCCCGTTGCCATAACAACTTTCAGACTTGGCCTCAGGTCAGCATTAGTCACTGAATTTCTCACTGATTCTCACTTGTCTGGGATACGGATGCTGAATGGAAGATTGAGGTTCATCCGTGGTCACTAGAGGTTAAAGGAGGGAGAGTCACATACATACCTTCAGGCCATTTAATCAAGATCCTCTTTACACCTGTCTGTCTACCATAATGATCCTACACATAAGCTGTCACTTAGAAATTACCCAAACAAACTTTGTCTGTGTCTGGAAGATAAAGTTATTTACTTACGTATTACTGTGGAAATAACATGATTGCAGAGAGAGAGAACTTGACTGGTGCCAATAAACAGCATGCTCTTTTAGCTTAGGGATATAGCTGATTACTAACAGGGAGAAGGAAGATTCTAGGCACAGGAACTTACAATCTAAAATTTACTTTGTGAGGTCGCTGTGTGAATGTGCGTAGAATTGACTTTTGCAACATTACAGACAAACTGACACGAAGTTTATAAAATTTATTTCAGTAATTAAATTCTCTGTTCAATGAATTACCCCCATGTCAAATCCAATCACAATTTATTCTGTCAATCAGTGGGCATGGGAGGAGCAAACTACCTTACCCATTTTATAAATGACATCAATGAAAGAACTGATGAATCTTCCACCTTGAAGTAAACTACTTTTATAAGCATAAAAAGTGGCATGTGGACATGAGGGAAATCTCATATAATAAAGGTTTTACAACTCTGGGGTTTTTTCATGAAAGTCCAGATGGTAGTATAAAGTACCGATTTGTATCCATTCAACACTTCTCCAATATTGCTAATTCATTAGACTCTGCAATGTGTACTGTGTCACTTCTCTAGTTGTACTTCACCAGATCAAACTATTGAATTAAGGGGTTGATGGGAGATCTCCTACTGTCTGACTGACTGTGCCATACTACACAATAAACCGTGTCCAACACCATTATCTTCTTCTCATTGGGATCCCTCTGTTTAATGAATAAGCAATAAATAAAGAATTTTCAACTATCAGAGCATAGTAACTCAAAGGGATAAGAATTTACTTTGACTATCGAATTCTCACTTTGTTGAATAAGCCCCTTAAATCTCCAGCATCCAACTCTGCAGGTTTTTTACCCCTAATTTAGCCCGTGGAATGTAATTGGAGAACAGTGGTTTACTCACCTTAGGGGGATATTAATAAAACATGTAGGGAAACTCCGGCACTCCAATGTAGTAAAAACCAGTAACGTTTATTGATCCATTTTAAAATCCAAGCTTCAAGGTTAAAAACAAAACAAAAAACAAAACAAATAGCACCCTCTGACGTGTTTCTGATCCTGTTTCTCATTTAGGATATTAATAAAAATCAAAAAGTTTTCTACTGGTATATGGATATAGATATACCTTTAATTAGGTCAAAAATATCGATATCCTAGATGTTGATATTTAATAAGCCCCTTCAGACCTTTTTTTTTTTTGCTGAAAAGTTTTAGCCAGATTGAGGGAAGCGATAACCCATTTTTCCCTATGGAGATGGTTTAGAGCATTTTTTTCTAAGTCCCCACTGAAGTGATCAGTGATATCGATATCGGTGGAAAACGAGCTTCATTGAAAGCAATGTCAAGGGCAGTGGTATTATTAATGCATCGGTACTGATCGATATCAAGCTATTTTGATATCGATAAATTTTATTAAACATTACGTAAATTGAAGGAAGTCGAAGATGCGTGGAAAAGGAAAAAAACATCAATAAAGCTTCGTAAAGCAATGAAACCAATCAAATTGTGACAAATAGGTCAAAGTGACCTTCATATGTTGACCAATCTAGTCCTCAGATCTTATTAATTCCATGCACCCATTTCTATCCATAGAAATTGTTTAATTCCCTCACAATATGCAACCTCTAACCTTTCAGTAATGTACCTGCACGTGGGCTGTGTTGTCAGCAAAGCTATATAAGGAGAAGAAGTAGAGACATCTTACTCTGAATACAGATGTTATATTATATTTACTCAATGGAGCATATTTTGATGGGTGAATATCTTTTATCTGAGATTTATTTGAGAGATTTTACATTCTAGCAGGCTAAAGAAGAGGAGACTGCACACTGACCATGGTAGCAGCAACCATCAGTCACTCAAACATC
The DNA here is from genome assembly GCA_019650415.1 of Pipa parva. Taxonomy (NCBI): domain Eukaryota; kingdom Metazoa; phylum Chordata; class Amphibia; order Anura; family Pipidae; genus Pipa; species Pipa parva. Next base: position 5,979 of record WMED01015165.1, on the reverse strand, counting down.
CACAGATTGTGAAGATAGAGGGCCTCATTCTCAAAAGTTCGAATAGTCACAAGTTTTTACCACTTCCCCATGTTTGCTTATTGACTAAACTCTACGATGTGGAAAATATGTGACCAATCATGTGACTACAATAGTTGGGCACTTACGGAGCACTTTGCATCATTTTCCATGAACGTGCACAGGTACTTCTACTATTGACTAAGCTGCGGAGTGTATCCAAGGTGCAAATGAAACTAGGTTTACTGCTCCGAATTCTCCTGTTTGACTTTGCCACGTCAGACTGGTGAATTTGGGGGATTGATGGAAGAGCTCCAGTGTTGTGTAAGGTAACTATTTATTCAAAAGTGGCAATGGCAACTGAGACCAAATGACAACATGACCTAGGGACAAGGTGACATAGAAATAGAGAGAATATTGACAGAACAGTTAGTGGGATACTGTGAGACTGATGTCACTGCTCTTCACTTGTTGAATGCATCTTACTCCGCATGATGTATCATCTTACTTCTACCCGTTTGACTACACAACACTACGCATCTGACAGTGTTTATGTTGTCCACCCATTTGACAAGTGTATTCGCAGCTTAGTCAATAGTGAGCAGTGAATTTGCATCAATTTTGCCAATGCGACTCGACTTGTAGCGAACTGAATTTGACAGGTGAATTTACCCTTTTAAGAATGAGGCCCAGAGTTCATAAGGAAGATTAGCTGAAACAGAGCAAATAAAACAACAGCACTTACAATATACAGTATATACTGTATATATCATATTATATCATAAAAACATGTGAGTCAGTTGGACGCCACCATTGAATCATCTACAAAGAATTTGCATTGGATTATTGAATTTAAAAAAAAAAATCATGTAATGTGATGACAGTTTCAATTTAAAAATATAACAGAATTAATTTACCCACAGCATTCTAATACGTCCTTGAATTTGCTTGTATGCCTTGCTACATATGCATGAAATAACCTTGTTACTAACCAGGGAGAGATGGCTCTGGACTCCTCACATTTAACATAAGGAAATAAAAATGAGTTCATTTTCTGTGAGATTGCATAGTGTGTAATGTAACAGTAAAATGTAAAAGATATTCTTTTCTGATAACACATTGGTTTTTTTCCCCCTTGGTACCTCACCCCCCTCACCCTCCTTATCTTTAAGAAAAGAAGCAGATTGTAGTGATTGAGGGTAGAATCCAATCACAATCTGGTCTCTTCCATTTCTCTCTGGGGAGAACGTAGACCGGTGATATTGTCAGGGGAATGAAGATAAAAATAACTTCTACATTGGGACAGAGATACAAATATGCAACTCCAGTGCTCTTCTCACCTCGCTAACGAATATAAAATTATTTTCACAAGGCTGAAATTGAAACTTGGAGAATAAATGCTTTCTAAATTTCAGGGATGATACAGTGTTGCAAATGGTATTTAGTTCTTATTCCTTATATAAATATATAAACATCTATTAAAAAAATTTAAGCTCCCCTTTAAAGGAAACAAGTATTCAGAAATTGAAATGAACTGACATAGCATTTACTTAACATTCTGCCTCTATGTGTAATAAACATTTCAGGAGGACTTAGCCCCCTTACTCACATGCCTTGAGCAAGCCTGTAAAGAAGAACTAATGCCCCTACCCATCACTGACCAATATTCTGAAAGCAGTAACACTTTCGATTCCTCTGATTTCTAAAGTCCAAAAAGAAATTGCTGATATGAAAAAAAGATCAATATCAATAAAGTTCAGTCCATTGAAACTGCCATACTTTGCAGTGTTTTCAATGAGGTTCTCCTTCCATTTCATACTGATTTTGATATTGACAGTCTTTTTATATGGGAAAAAACAATCCGACTGTGTCTAAATGACTGGACTGATTCCATAGGGAATATTGGGTTTCTGCCAGCCTAAAGAAGGTTTGTTTTTACAACTCAACAAAACTGTTGATATGGATAAATTGATGATATTTTACCAGTGTTAACAAGGTAAAAAATTTCAACATATCTCATATTTTCAAAACATTATTGCGTCAAAATATTTGAAGGACGCTGTTGGTAATAGTCTTCAACTATTCTGAATGCAATCTGTTAAAACATGCGGTAATGCATTAAAGGGGGGGTCTGAATAGCTTACTATGTAGGGAAAATGTCAGAATCTAAAAATAGGTAAAATTATGTAAAAGTAGGTAAAATTATGAAAATGTTTGCAAGAATAGAAATTTCCAGAGTAAAATTGATTTTCAGTGCAATTCACCACTTGATAAATATTCAGAAAGGGGTGGACAGGAAGTCACATAATTTAACAGGAAATAGTCTTTTTTGGCAAGTGGTAAAATGATGAACTGTAACTTTTTCATAAGTTAGAGTTTAATAGAGTTTAATGTTTTAGGGCACAATGATTATATTTATGATGACATTTCAAAGCTCTGAAACATAATCCAATAAGATTTGTTTACGTAATGTCCCTAATTGGTAAATTTATAAATAAGCTGAGACTGAAATCCAGAAAAATATGAAATTTTAGAATAGGTAAAACCCATTGGCTCAGTGTGAACTGGCACCATTTGATTGGCCACCATTTGTTCTGCCGTCATGACAGAAACGAAGAGAATATTCAAAGAATATTCCATTTTTATCTTTACAGAACAACTGAATACTGATGTTGTGTGAGTAATTGGTGGGAAACACTGGGAATGTGACTCTGAATCACATTATTAAAAAGAATAAACTGCTTGATTTGCTCAGAAACAGGATCACACCACGTGGCGACCACAATTACCTAATCTACTCTTACATTTTGACAATATTTAGTCTGTAGTCATGACTGGGAATCACATTGCGTTGGGAGATAAGAAGTCAGAATTTGTTTTTCTGGCCCTCTTGACAGCCTAAACTAAATTACCAGGCAGTCATTTAAAAGATAAAGGAGAAGACGGGGAAGCAATCACTGGTCAAAAAAATAAAAATGGCTGACATGCCGGGGCTGAGGAGAGATGGACAAAGATAAAGGGAAATGGAAGGGCATCTCGGGGATGGATTTTCTTTCTTTTCTGCTGATGCCGGCCTTTAAAACGCTCATTAGTTCAGTCTGCTTGAATTTCTAAATTTATCCTGACGCAGCTCATGTTAACTGACATACGGACACATCCCTCAACACTCTCTCTCTTTACTCTTTATCAGGAAAGAAATAAAAAATATTAGAAAATGTACAAAAATATGTGATTCGATGAAGAAGACAGGAATGCTTAATTGTGCTTGGTAGAGGAGAGTGGCTTTTCTAGGAATAGTTTTATGTTGAGTTATTTACAGACTGTTCATCTCTAAGAGAAAAATACATAGTGTTCCACTTATTGGCTTGTTCAGTTCCATTACTTACCCGCATAGCAAATCATTTGAGATGCCCCATTCAGTTTATTTTCTAGAGGACTAATGGTTCCACCATTACATTACTTCAATATGTGGGTGAAACAGTTACTTTTACTGATGCATATCAGCACAGTAATGACGCTGGAGTATTTTATGTGGTTTGGAAAAAAGGCCTTGGGAATGCATGGAATTTAAAATTCAAACCTGAACTTAGATTAGAAAACCACTCAACTGTCCTTATATGGCAGATCTAAGGACATACGGACCATATAGAGGCAGAAGGTGTTTTTCCTGCAGAATTACAGTTGAAGGGGGTAGGTGCAGATTTTGTTAGGAGGTGTATGTATGCCACTGAGAAGATCAGTCATGGTTTTTAGCTTACAGGGAGAGGAGGTGCTCGCTTTAAATGGGGTTGTGCTTACTCATAAAAGGGGAGGTGCTTACTCTAAATGGGTCTTACTTACTTATAAAGGGGTGGTGCTTATTCTAAAAGAAGCAGGGCTGTTTTCAGAAATGGAAATAATTAAATTGGAGATAAACATTGGCCTCGTTATGCACTTTACAATAAGTGTTACACCTTTCTAATGTTCTTTTATGATTCTGTTACTGTCTTTTTAAAATAAAATCTTCCCACTTCTCATTCCCTCAGGCAGAAGAGAAAAGCATCTGTTGTTCAGGTCTCAGGTCTCTATTTTGTAGGTAGGAGAGATTTTTCCAGCTACTGTTCTGTCTGGCATTCCATGTGCCCCCTTGCTAAATCCAGTATAAGCTGCTATGTGCCACGATGCAATCTCCTACTGTTTGCAGCCTTCATATTCTGCTTTTATTCTGCTTTTATCTGAGGTTTAGTGTCAGTTTGGATAGAAGCTGGCAATTTGCAAGCTCCTTGGATTGTAACTTTAGGAGACAAAGCCTGATCCTTCCTGAACTGTACTTACAAATGTTTGTGAAGGAGCTGCTAGTTAAGAAGCTGCAGGGGGTAGATTGGCTTTTTCGGAACTTGGTTTGGATTATCTGTTCAGCAACGAGTACCTGGGGAGAAAGTTCAACAGAAGCTGAAATCATTCTTATTCAGAGCTGGATTTCCCTATGGGGATCGAATAGCACCTCTAATCAGTAACATAGGAAGGGGATTATGGGAATATATTCTAAATAAGAAGTATATTGAAAATTCAACTGCTGAATGTGACATTTTGGATCTCACTTCGCATGAAATTATGAGTTATACAGATCAAGCACTTCAGTGCATAATTTTATCTGTGACCATTTGCATGAAGGGGTGTGGTCAGTTGGTGGGTGTGGCCAGATGATCCAAGCCTTCTGTATCTATAAACTCCTAAATCTGCAGTTATTCTTATTGGATGATCCTTCCAACATGCAGATTGGGGAACTCAACCACCTATTATTCCTACTCCATCAGCTAGCGGGAATATATCACAGAATAAAAAAAAAACTTTTATTAAATATGCTGCTATTTTTTATACTGTTTGCCAAACAACAACTCCCAGAATCTGTTGACAAGCCTGATGGACGTCCCTGCACTAATTACATGCTAAGCAGAACACCGTATTACCTAAACCACTGCCCAAGAATTGTGCATAAATCAAGCAAAGGAAAAAGCAATGTCCAACCCACACATAAGGTAATCTGTCAATCATGAGGTAAAGGAGGTTCAAACTTGTCACTGCAATGTGGCTCCACTCCAGTCTTAAAAGAACGGTGACACCATCAAATAAAAATGCAGTTATAGTTAACGAATATTGAATCCTTGCATCCAGAAATTCTAAATTGTGTCTATAAAGTAAGATTATTCAGCTATTTAGCTTTAAAAATTGGGTTTTCAAACACACTTCACAAACATGAACTGCATTCTCAAAAGGGTGAATTCACCTGTAGAATTTACCTTACTATAATTTGAATCACATTGCCAAAATACACCCAAATTCACTTCTTAGTATTGACTAAGGGGAGAATACACTTGCAAGTGGACAGCAATAATCACTGTCAGATGCATAGTGCAGTATAATCAGTCAGATAGAAGTACTAGGATGAGAAGTCATGTGGAGTGAGGCAAATTCGACAAGTGCAGGTCAGGGACATCAGTCTCACCATATCCCACTAACTGTATTCTGTCAATATTCTATCTATTTCTATGTCACCTTGTCCCTAGGTCATGTTGTCACTTTTAATTGTCACTTTTGAATGAATAGTCGCCTTATGCAACACTGGAGCCCTGCCAACCCCCAATTCACCAGTCTGAAGTGAGGAAGTAAAGCAGGAGAATTCGGAGCAGTTCACCTAGTTTCATTTGCACCTTGGACACAATCCGCAGCTTAGTCAGTAGTAGAAATACTTGTGCATGTACATGCAAAATACGGTTATTCACTAAAGTCCGAATTGTTGCATAAAGGTGCGAATTCGCCAGATAAAGACAGTCGCAATAGGCGGCTACTGTCATAGTTGCATCTTTATTATGGGAAAATTGTCACAATCTTAACTTTAAAAAAATTGTCACGACTTTACAAAGGGGAAATTGTAGCGGATTCGCTATGGGAATCCGCTGTTTGTGAATTCGACAGTCGAATTCACACCTTAGTGAATAACCC
>WMED01015164.1:0-13751 GCA_019650415.1 Pipa parva | reverse complement strand
ATAAGACTAAACAGCTGCCTTTTATTCCACAATTTTACAATACTTAACTGGTCTGAAATTTTTCTCATGGATATTCGTGTCGCTGGCTTCTTGAGCCAGGTGTAAGATGGCATGCTAGATCTATTAATGGCACAATTTCCTGGCTTAGTATTTTAGTAACATCATTGGCATTGGTATATTGCTGAGTGTTTATAATATATATATATAATGTTATTGTTGGCAGTGTTTTTGGTTGTTTTTCTGAATTATTTCTAGATGATTTACAGAGACTACTTTCCATGTGCTTTTACTGCTGCTGGAAGCAAGTTGTACTACTGAAACTGCACTACTGGGGGTTTATTGACTGTGTTTTTCAATACTTCTTCTCAAGAATATCGCCGACAGGGTGCTTCAGCTGTGTTACTGACACTGGGGTGAAATTACCTCTTAGGGGCAATACCAACACTGTCTTCTTGGTGATATGTTGATGTGATGAAGAAACTGTAGCACTCCACAGTCTGTTTTTTTGTAGCTAGGATTCATTAAAGGGCTAATACTTGTAAATTCCAACTTGTTATATAACCAGTACATTTACTGATTAAATATATATAAAATCTTCAGAATATTCACAAAATGGAATAAAGTAATGTCTGCAAGAGTAGATATTATTCTACACAAATACTGTTTTCTTGGTTTAATAGAGAAGAAGAAGAGGAGGAATTAATCAATAGAACAATCTTTGCAGAGGGCTACTAACCCATAGCAACAAATTAGATTAGCAGTTCTCAACCTGTGGGTTGCGACCCCTATGGGGGTCGAACCCCACTCTCACAGGGGTCGCCAAACACGCTGTAAATCTGGAAGCGAGCACAGGTCCCCTTATATAGGGGTGCCCGTGTGTGACGTCATGGCCAAACATTGTCATCATGTGACACGTGATGTGGTGATGCCACCAAGCACACGCTGGCGTCATGACATCATCGCTGGGATCGCCAGTAACGGTAGGTTGAGAACCGCTGAATTAGATGATGGCATTCACTGGTATAGGGGAGCAAGAATTATATAAAAACAACTTGGGAATAGTTGCTATGAGTTAGTAGACATCTGTAAATGATTGCACCTGTTGATGAGTTCCCCTGTATACAACAGTCCACTTGTTCAATACTGAATGTGTATAAAAAATAACCTGTATCTAACCTTTAGATCTATTTTCTTTGTTAGTGAAACTGTTTCCTTGGTGCTTTATTGACATTCCCTGATGGATTCATTGATGATTACTGTATCTCTTTCCAGATGCCATTTTTTCCTGGTTTATTGCCTCTGTTTTCTTGCATTTAGGGCATTTTGTGGGGTTTGTTGACATCTTTTCTGCCTAAGTACATAAAAGACAGTGCAACTTTAGTTTGCTTCTAATGATCCTTCCCAGATGAACAATTTTAGTGTAGGTGATATACTTAGAGTCTGGTATCAGAAACCTTAATATCTTCCTTCTTGTTAATAGCTTCCTTCTTGTTTTCTATGCAGTATTAACATGTGATTCACTTACTCCAAGTGCCTCTTCTGTGTATATCATATCCTGTTATTTATGTGCTTTCCAGACTCCACCTACTGGTTGTCTTTTTCAGCAATACTTTTCAGATTCACTGCTGTATCTACCATATTTTTCTCTCCATAAGACACACTATTTTCCACCGAAAAGTTGTGGGGAAATGCCTGTGCATCTTATGGAGCGAATGTTCCTTTTTTTCAGTTGCTGCGGGGAGTGGATAGGGGAGGTGGCGGGCAGTGTACAAACAAGCCACATCCTGTCAGCGCATCTCCTGATTCAACAAAGGTAAGTGGTGCTCCTTTGGCACCTTCCGCTCCCCTCGACTCTGTTTACCATGGATTTGACTGCTACTAGCTACTAGTGCAGCAGTGCTAATAGTGGCCGAATTCATGGCGAATAGAGCCAAGAAGAGCTGAGGGGAGTAGAAGGTGCCAACGGAATGCCGCTTACATTAGCTGAATCGGCAGATGCACTGACAGGAAGCGGCTTGCTACTACACTGCCAGGAGGAAGGTAAGTACTCCAAATGCTGCCTCTCTGTGCATATGTGGGAGGGCTGGCAGGCAGGGGAGCGGAAGGAGGTCGGGAGGGCAGGCAGGCATAGGAGGGCAGGGGAAAGAGGGAATTTTGTTCAGAATAATTTTTTCTTATTTTCCTCCTTAAAACCCTAGGTGCATCTTATGCTTCGGTGCAGTTTATGGAGTGAAAAATATGGTATTTCTCATGTGTAAGAATGATTCAGTAAATGTTACTGCATACATTCTTGTGTTCAGGAAATATCTGACTTTTGTCATTGACCTCAATTTTTATGAGCATATTTTTTGGTTTGATACAAAGATTAGACCTATTAAACTGACCTATGGATCACTCAGCCCTCTACTGCTGTTTGCTGCCATGTGCGGTAACCGGTTACTTAACTGGTTACTTTTGAAATGCAAGTGAGTTTCCATGGACTGACTTGCTACCACTTTGCAATGCTTCTTGATACTTTGCATTGCAAATCTGCTACTCAACCCTGTGTAGTACCTGAAAATTTTTTATTGTGCTTTTTGTCACTGATCAGTAACTGAGCAATATTAAAAAAGATCTAATTTACCCTAACCATAACTGATATACTGAAAGTACAAGGTCTGCTATTGTGAAGCAATAAAACCAGGATTGCTGGTTCTTGTATCTCATGCCATCATATTGGATCCTTATTGACTAAAGGATGAATTCATCTGTCAAATTCACTTTGCTACAATTCGAGTCACATTGCCAAAATAGTCCCAAATTCACTTCTCATTATTGATGAAGCTGGGGATAGATTTGTTGAACAAGTGGGCTGCTATGGATGCAGTCACATGTGTTGTGTGCTGAAATCAGTTGAAAAAAAGAGGCTGCAAAGTCATGCAGAGTGGTTTGAATTCAGTGACATCATCCTTGCTATATCCCACTATTTGTATACAAGTGAATAATCTGTTTTTATGTCAACTTGTCACTAGTTCATGTTAAGTAGTAGACTAATTTAGTCACAGTTGCCATTGTTACCTTTGAAGAAATAGATGCCTTATGCCAAAAAAGGAGGCCTGCCATCAACCCCCCAATTCACCATTCTGATGTGGCAAAGTCAAACGTCAAACAGGTGAATTCAGAACACTACGCCTTGTCGAATTCACAGCTGCAACAGACCCCACCGCTTGGTCAATGGTCCTGTCCATGTGCATGCAAAGTTATGTGAAGTGCTCCGTAAGATCAGGACTATTGTATTCACCCAAATTAGATGCATATTCCCCATATTGCAGAGGTTTCTCATTAGGCAAACAAGGGAAAGAGGAGATCAAATGCGAATTCAGAGCTATACATGACTATTCATCCTTTAGTCAATAAGGCCCTATATTGTGTTTGACTGGTTGGGAAATGATATATGGCACATTAGACTGTAAATATCAACGAGATTTATACACAGGGCTGGTTTTCACACATGCTCTGTAAGAAGTCAATGTCCAGGCCAAAAGATTTCTCAGCAGGGGGAGCTGAATTGCTATAAAGTCTGCCATGTACTTGTATAATAATGCAATGCAGAAGAAGTATAAATAATGAAGTAGGTGGCTTGGAATGGAAAGGGAATGTGGGTTTATTGCGTTGCTGGCATGTAGGCTAAATGAACAAATGAGATTTGTTAGGAGACTTTAGTCCATTTTTTGCAACTGTTAACTTTTCTTCATTTTTGTCTTGCAGAATGCAGAGAGAAGTATTGGTTTTGCAGTCTTAACTTTTTGTTAAATGCCCACCATGTGAACAAATCATTTAGCATTCAAAGGATGATATTAGGGACATGAACTGGTTGCTCATTGCTAAGTACTAAGTGTAGTGCTGCTAGATCAGTATTCATCTGACGATCTACAGCCCAGGATTGTCAGATGAATACATTGCCACTGCAGCTCTCTTCCGGGTTCTGTGAGTGACGCTGATCTACCCCCCCTCCCGAAGTTCTCCAAACTTAACCGACTGCACGTGCGCAGATTGATTTTGTTTTTCTAATCTGCGCAGTTGGTTAATTTTGGCAAAATTCAGGAGGGGGTAGGTAGTATTTGATGTTCAATGTCACTTACATAACCTGGATGAGAGCTGCAGCAGCAATGCATTCATCTGACAATCCTAGGATGTGGATCATCAGATGAATACTGATCTAGCAGCAGTACATAGAGGGAGTTATTGAATAAAGTCTGAATTGTCTCGTAAAGGTTTGATTTTACCATTACCCCATATTTGGGTATTTAGCAAACTCTGCATTGTGGCAAATTCACCAGCTAACGACAGTCACACACTACACAATGGGCTGCTACTGACACCGTTGTGATTTTACTATGAGAATATTGTTGCGGATTTGCTATGGGAATCCACTGTTTACTCAATAAGAAGTAAAGAATCAGAGCATAACCACCCGAAGCGATGAGAATTCACTTTGATAGTTGAATTCTCACTTTAGTCAATAACCCCCTTAGTGTACTGCTGCTAGATTGAACAGGTAAGTATTCTCTGCTGCTATAGTTCTCTTTTAATATTTTTACATTCTGCATTATGGATGTCAATGGCTGCACAGAAAGCTTATCAGGGTAATATTCAGTAATCCAACCCCAGTTGAGCTCTTGGTATCTAGAAGTGGAATGCTTTTTTATTAATTAGCAACCATTTTTTTTCTTTCCAATGGTACCTTTGCTATCTCCAAAACTTAGATGCAGACAGAGTTGAATACCTACATGACAAACCACAAAGCAGAATGGCACTAATGGTGATTCAAACATAAGAAGGTTGATTCTGTATATCAGTTTGATTGCTGTTTTTCTCAAGCCATTTTTTCCCCCTTTGGGGCAAATTTGGCAGCAACCTCTGAAGGGGTTTGCTTTTCATCTGGATCAACCATAATGTAGGTAGGATTGCATTGCAAGTGTAGGATTTGATGAAACAGTATCTTTTTCCAACTCAAATGATTGTGTTGCTGTGTATGTTTGTGTAGTAAATGAACATTGTTACAGCTATGCCTGATCATAAATTCCCATTGAAAAAAATCTTTTTTATGCAACTGGCAGCACAGACTGAATAGAATCTAAGGTACAGATGGGCTGAATTTAAAGTGTCTGGCACACACAGCGAGGCCTTTTTATCACTGAAATTATTAATGGGCACACTGTGCATCAGATGCATGAATTAAAGGAGAACTATAGCATTACAATATATTTAACTGATTATTAATTTAAAAAATCGATCTGCGCATGCGTTTCAGTGGCTGTTTCACTGAAATGAGGAAGGGGGTCGGGTACTTTGTGACAGTCTACAACACATACAGAGACAGGAAGAGGGCTGCATCAGGGAGTTTTTCATCTTACAATCCTGATCATAGGATCGTGAGATGGAAGATGATCGTGCAGCAGTACTGAAAGTGTACTGCTGCTGGTCACGATCTGTTAAATATCTTGTAACGCAATGTATAGTTCTCCTTTAAGCTTGCACCTTCTGTAACTGCATGGGAGTGTCCCGTGTGAAAGATGCCTTTTATAGGGTCAGTCATCCTATCAGGTGTGTTTTTATGAGACTGGAAGGGAAATGGGAATGATTCTGAATATGATATAATAATAATAATAACAAACAAATGATTGACTTTGAGGACAAAATGCCCATAGAACTTAAAGCAAGTAGATTAAGTTGTGTAGATATTATAATAGTTATATTTATGGTGAACTTCTCTTTGACTAAATGATGTACTTTGGGGAATTTTCAAGAGAAAAAATTTCTTGAATTGTACTGGATTCATTTTATTCCCTGTATTCTAGTTATGCAAATTACTTGGAAGTATTTGCTTGAGGCCTGTTGGGCAGTGTCAACAGGAGAACATCATCATGGCAGTATAAATTATATTCAGGATTTATAGGATCAGGTCAAAGTGAATTTGGGTCACGATGCTCGCAAATTCTCTACACCATATTTCCTAAGTGGTGGATTATTTTGCCGAATGGTGTCAAACATGATGGTTTCTTGCTTAGTGCAACAAAGTTGAACAGTAGGAGTCCTGCCATCAAAGCCCCCTAATACACCACTTTGATTTGATGAAGTAAAACTGCTGAAATTAAACACTGTACTCCTTGCCAAATTCACTACTTCCACAGACTCTGACACTTGGTGAATAGGTAAATCACCAGCATGCCAAGTGGTGCAGAGTTTCCATACGTCCGTGACCATTGTAAGCAGTATAGTTGGTTAGAAATTTGGCACATCAAAGAGTTAGCTAAATACACGATTATGGAGAAGCAGCGATAGAATGTGGGTTCGGAACTTCATCCAACTCTTCAGACTTTTATCAAAAAGCCCCTTAATCCGTGATCTACGACACTTTATTCAATGGTTCAGATTTATTTAGCATAGTATTTATCTGTATTTGAACTTTTAATAATCTGATTTTCTAGATTGTCAAGGATTTAGCACAGATATGCACAGATTGTTATGTTCACTTCCTTTGGCAGAGTACTATACAAATATTAACATATATGTGTGAGACATGGGGCAGGGGTAAGTTGGCTTCTACACCTGTGCTCCTGCAGTTTGCTTCTCCTGCTTTTCTCTTTCTATCTCATCTTGCCTTGCTTGTCTGGTTTTGTGTCATTCTGTTTCATGTTTATAAGGCTGCTGCCTCTGCTTTGTGTCTTTTTTCCAGACTGCGTTGTAAAACTGCTTTACTGTGAAGGCTGTTATTGCCCTCCCCAAATCCGCTTACACAGGAGGTATAGACCTTGGAAGACATCATCAAAACACACACCTCTTCATCTTTCTGCTTATTCCTGGTACCCGTTGTTTTCAGACTAACCTCCCCCCCCCCCCCTTTGTTTGTTACTTATCACTTGTATCAGAGCTTTTATTATTATTATTAATATTCATTTTATTCAGTTTCTTCTCATCTTTTAAGCTATCTGTCTGTTTTCATGCTTAGACTGTTTCTCACATAATCTCTGCTAATCACTGGCAGATTTTAAGGACATCTACCTACAGCTTTTTTCTTTCTGCAAAAGAAGGAGGCAGAGTTAAGAGATGACGGGAATCAAAAGAAGCATAACAAGGGGGGAGGAGAAAGCAGGCCATTGCATGGCACATCTGTATGCAGAGTAGCACATTGTCTGCTGGCTTGTCTGCTTATTAGCAGTAAAAGGAGCAGACTTGGAAAAGGTCGATTCTGTGTAATATCTGTCTATGATAGATTCTACATAGTCCCTCTCTAAAATCCTTATAAGACCAGTTTACTACTTTTTTATGCATCATTCATTGCACATGGTGTTACCTTTTGTGTTAAATACTGGCCTTGACATCTTTGTAGCCCAGCAGTTTTGTAAACTGCGCCTGAGGCCTACTTTTGAAGCAGGTTTTCTAGATATCCTCAAAATTGCATAAGTAATGTTACTCCATTATGCAGTTTTAATCAGAGTATAAACCTACATGCTTTGCTGTTTTTGCAGTTTATAAGAATAGACAGAACCTCCTTAGACAAAGCTGAAACCTGACCAAGAAAAAAAATATGCAAAATAAAACATTATGGGGGTTATTGGCTAAAGTCCAAATTGTTGCGTAAAGGTGTGAATTTGCCAGTTAAAGACAGTCGCAGTCACATCTTTATAACGAGAATGTTGTTGCAGTCACGACTTTACTATGGAAATATTGTCATGGACACAAGTTAAAAATTGTCACAGTCGCGATTTTACAATGGGAAATTTGTCGCGGTCATGGATTTGCTTTGGGAATCCGCCGCTGGAGAATTCACCAGTCGAATTCTCACTTTAGTCAATAACCCCCTTTATGTGGTGCGTGCAGAACTTTGGTAGCCGTTCTATTGCTTCACTAGCAATATTTTTCTAAGGCCCTCAGACTTTAATTATCTTGCTAAACCTTCATCCAAGTCCGTTAAAGAAAAATCCAGAGCAGGTAAATTCTGAGGCACGTTAAGGCTTTCAGGGTATTGTAAATAAAAACACGAGCCATGGGCTTTTCTAAGCAGCTAAACAAAGATCTAAAAAAAAAAAAAAAAAATTTTTAAATCATGGGAAGGGTATAAAACATGTGTGAATACTCCCCACTTACCACTCTACAAAGTTTTGGAAACAGCTGAAATCAAGAAAAGAGCTATACTCTGCAAAGGACATAAAGGAATTTTTAGATGGTGTACAATGGTGTGTGCTTAAATCTTTTGTCAGAAGATGCCATTTACAGACTTGTAAAACTGGGGAATTTATATTGAACAGAAAAGAGCCATATGTATTATTATAACATTATTGTTGCTTTTCATGTGCGATGATAATAAAAATTGCCACAGGCACAAGGGTTTTTTTAAATGTCGTCTCTCACTAGGAAGTAAAAATAAAAGGGTATAAATTTATTCTTGACTAATGTGTCAGGTTTCTAGGAACGGTTCCAAGTTTTCCTGTATGTGCTAGTATCCTGCTGCCTTGGAACCTGCTCCAAGTGCTAAGATGAAATGTTAACCCTACAGTCAGTTTAGCAAATCATCTGAAGCCATATTAGAATTAAACCTTGCCCTTGTTACTTTAATTGATGCTGTTTATTAATCAGGTTCTCAAATGACACTGCAGCACTTGGTATACTAATATTCATTCTTCTGCAGAATAGAGCTAAATCAGCTTTTTACGGTGACATTTCTGCTATAGAACTGCAATTTAGTGCTGTGATCTAATCATCTACTGCTGCTTAGACACATTCTGCAGTGTGTCAAACTAGATTTTTTTTTTTTTTTCATGAAATCTTCCTTTTGTTTTTATTTTTTCTTAAAGTAAGATTACAGTTATATTTATGGACCATGGGGCCTATTCATCTAAGTAAGATGAATTGTCATCACTTCGGGTTCACTACACTCTGATGATCACAAATTCTCTATTTCTTATTCATTTACCAGAGGATACCCATGGCGAAGAAGTGATCGGCATCAGTAGCTGTCTCTTGCATAGTGTGGCATAGTCAGTCGGACAGTAGCAGCCATGCCATCAGTCCCATAATTCATTGCTTTAATCTGTTGAATTTGCTACTGTGACAGACTCCAACACTTGATGATTAGGTGAATTTACCTATGCATGGGAATGCAAAGTGATATGAAGAGCTCTGTAAATCCGCGACCGATTGTAAGCATCTGAATTAGTCCCAGATTGGCCACATTGCAGAATTTGCTGAATATGCCAAGATCGTGAAATGTTGAATAAATGTAAATTCTGACCTTTTATGCAACTGTTTGGACTTTTTGAATAAGCCCCAAAGTTTATCTTTTCTGTTTCAAAACTCTCTATAAATACCTTTTTCTTTAAAACAAAATGTTACTTGTTGCATTGTATTTATATATGTGTGAGTGTGTGTATATATTGTAAGCAGGTCTGTGGGAAAGTAACAAATGGAGTATATGTGCCATTTAGACTCCTGTCAACAATGGCATAAGATTCTGGGAAAAAGTAGAGACTGACAGGGTTAAACTGTCAGTGAGTTTCTTAAACTGGAATTTGGACCCAGGGTTTAGGAGTGGCTGAAGAGAAGGAAGGCCACTCCTATACTCCATCTCTGGTTTTCCTAAATTAGAGCACCTGGGCAGAAAAGGTTTAAATGCACAAGTTTAGCTAGGGAGAGGGAGTCTCTCTGTGTATGTCTGGCTGTGCTGAGGTGTGGTTAGCGAAAAGACCACTGGAACTCCGTGGAGTGAGATTTATGAGGAAAAAGTTAAGTTTTGGGAGAAAACTCTGAAAACCGATGTGATTTGTTATATGTTATGATTTTGCCGAGTCAGGCTGGATTTTTGTTCAAGTTATGGACTTTCTGTAAATAAAGACGAATTCTTAAGAGAGAACCTGTTTGAAATCCGTTATTGGAAAAGACTACCACAGCCAAGCGAGTGAAATCCCTACAATATATATATACTGTATATAATCTTTATTTACTTATTTATTTATGTATTTATAGACCAGTGTCCCAGGTGTTACAGCTCTTTCTACCCTTCTATCTATGTAAGTCTTCCTCCCACTTAGATTGTAAGCTCTATGGGGCAGGGACCTCCATCCTCTTGTGTCAATCACAGCCTGGCACTTACAGTGATTTCACGCTTGTAAGTTACTAACTTGTATTGTGTAATGCACTTTTCTCATGTCTGTATTATATTTGTATGGCTGAATTGTACAGCGCTGCGTACATTTGTGGCGCTTTATAAATAAAATTATACATACATACATACATACATACATACATACATTTGATCCCTATAATGTTGTGCTAATTTATCTTTTAAAGCTTTTTCCAACCACAGAAAAAGAAAAGCACCCTGTATGTTGTACCACCTGTAAGTATGAGACAAATAATCACACATACTGCCAGATAATACAGGCTAGATCAGTGAAAAAATGTTTATTCATAAGCGTGTTAAAGTTTTTTTAGAAGTTAAAAATGTTTCCTGGCTTTCAGCTTCCTACAAGCTCTTGCCCAGACAAAACAGCCATTCAGATAAATGACAGCTATTTTTACAATGCACTTTGTTTATGTTTATTAGGATGGAAAGCTTACTCTGTCCATAGCTCAATGACATGGAAAATGAACACTCTAGTTTGGTAATGCCAGGAGTGGAACTTTGGCGAGGTGGGCTCCAGTGCACGATTGGCACTGGGACCCCCTCTCCCTGTGGTGCACTACAGGGGTCCGAGTGGTGGTGGCCAGGCCCCATGCTCGCCACCGTGACCCCTGTGGTTACACCACTGGGTAATGCTTGTTGGGCAGTATGCTTGGCAGTATAGGTGCAGAATCAGCCCTGCTCTGAGTATCTTGCTTTAGCAATTACTTAATAACAGAAATGGTTAAATAAAATGGAGACCTGAGTGTTTTTTTTCTGGTTTCTCATCATAGTCAATTATTTGGCTTCATTCATAGGATACTATACAGGTTTCTGTCACTGAGCCAGTTAATAAGTCAGCAGTTCTCAACCTGTGGGTCGCGACCCCTTTGGGGGTCGAACAACGCTCTCACAGGGGTCGTGAACACACTGTGAAGCCGGTACTGAGCACAGGTCCCTTTATATAAGGGTTCCTGTGTGGTGACGTTGGGCCCGACCCGAAAGTATATGTGCAGTTATATCAGCACTATAATGCCTCTTTAAGCTATTTTATTTTGAGTTTTAGCTTTAGTCCTCCTTTGCAATTGAAAGCTATTTATTTTCTAAATGGAAGGCTCAGAAATGTTCAACCACACTTATTTTTCTCAATGTGGAAAAAAAAACTTTTTAACTCCTTACTAGGTTGACAGGGCATAGCATTGACAAAGCAGTGGATTGGTGCAAATACGACTTGGTGAACTGGTCTGAATTCACCTGTTTGACTTCGCCATTTCAGAATGGTTAATTGGAGGGTTTATGGCAGGGCCCCAGTATTGCTTAAGCCATTCATTCAAAAGTGACAATGGTGACTGGGACTAAGCGACAACATGACCTAAGGACAAGATGACATTGAAATTGATAGAATATTCACAGAATACAGTTAGTGGGATGTGGTGAGACTGACATCACTGCCCTTCACTTCTTGAATTTGCCTCACTCTGCATGACTTCTCATCCTACTTCTATCTGACACTACACATCCGACAGCAATTGTCACTGTCCACCTATTCTACAAGCATATTCTTCACTTAGTCAATAGTGAGCAGTGAATTCACAATTATTTTGACGATGCGGCTCGAATTCTAGCGAAGTTAAGGCTCAAAGACTATCCTAGGAAGTAGGAGGACCTAAGATAAAGATTGATGCAGTTTTCAAACTGTGGGGGTAATTCAGCAAAGAGAGAACTTACCCTCCGATCCTTCGCATCAGCTCGCAGAGACTGTTACACGTTCACTGATGCACTGCACGCGGACATCAGCGAACGCTTTAAAGGGATTCCAGTCTCGGCAAGGCTCGACTCGAGATGCCTCGCGAGACTGGAATCCCTTTAAAGCGTTTGCTGATGTCCACTGACACAACTTTGCCAGCTGTCTGTGCTGTAGTGCTGAGCTGAGCACTATAGCGACTCCTCTGCCCAGCACTGATTAAACTTCCTATCGCTCATAGGAAGTTTAATCAGTGCTGGGGAGAGCTCCTCCGTTGCCGGCTGTCAGCTCAGCGCTACAGCACAGACAGCTGGCAATAGAGGAGGTAAGGAGAGGGACAGTTTTTCAATACATTAAAATATATACAATGTACTATATGCAGTGCACTTATTACTTACAAATGTACTAAGTCTATAATTATATGCTATATACAGTACAGTATTTTACATGTATTCTACTTATGTTATTAATTAAACCTGCAAGTTTTTTAAAGGGGTCCTAAAAGTATAAAAAGAAGAAAAAAAAAACTTACATTATACTGAGATGAATCGTCACAGGAGCCTGCGCGAAGCTCCTCACATATCATGTACCGGCCTCTCACATTATCACACTCATTGTGGGGAGTGTTCTCATTGGCCCCTGCAATGAACGTGATGATGTTTTAATAAGTCATTTTTATTTTATACCTTTAATTCTCCTTTAAGACACAGGCATTATATTCTGTACAGTGACCTTATTTACATTACATACAGTATATACAGGGGTTAGACAAAAAAACTGAAACACCTGTCTATTAGTGTGGGAGGTTTCATGGCTAAATTGGATCAGCCTGGAGGCCAATCTTCATTAATTGCACATTGCACCAGTAAGAGAAGAGTGTGAAGATTCAATTAGCAGGGTAAGAGCACAGTTTTGCTCAAAATATTGCAATGCACACAACATTATGGGTGACTTACCAGAGTTCAAAAGAAGACAAATTGTTGGTGCACGTCTTACTGGCGCATCTGTAACCAAGACAGCAAGTCTTTGTGATGTATCAACAGCCATGGTATCCAGGGTAATGTCAGCATGCCACCAAGAAGGACGAAACACATCCAACAGGAATAACTGTGGACGCAAGAGGAAGCTGTCTGAAAGGGATGTTCGGGTGCTAACCCGGATTGTATCCAAAAAACATAAATCCACGGCTGCCCAAATCACAACAGAATTAAATGTGCACCTCAACTCTCCTGTTTCCACCAGAAATGTCCGTTGGGAGCTCAACAGGGAAAATATACACAGCTGGGCTGCTATAGCCAAACCTTTGTTCACTCATGCCAATGCCAAACGTTGGTTTCAATGGTGCAAGGAGCGTAAATCTTGGGCTGTGGACAATGTGAAACATGTGTTGTTTTATGATGAGTCCATCTTTACTGTTTTCCCCACATCCGTAAGAGTTACAGTGTGGTGAAGCCCCAAAAAAGCGTAACACACATGCCCAAAGTAAAGCATGGGGATGGATCAGTGATGGTTTGGGCTGCCATATCATAGCATTCCCTTGGCCCAATACTTATGCTTGATGAGCGCATCACTGCCAAGGACTACCAAACCATTCTGGACGACCATTTGCATCCAGTGGTTCAAACAATGTATCATGAAGGCGGTGCCATGTATCAGGATGACAATGCACCAACACACACAGCAAGACTGATGAAAGATTGGTTTTATGAACATGAAAGTGAAGTTGAACATCTCCCATGGCCTGCACAGTCACCAGATCTAAATATTATTCAGCCACTTTGGGGTGTTTTAGAGCAGCGATTTTCAACCAGTGTGCCGTGACACATTGGCAGGTGTGCCGTGTCAAAGTCAGCTCTGACTGCCGGC